>CAXDIT010000134.1:0-10000 GCA_963989405.1 Trypoxylon attenuatum | reverse complement strand
TGACTCTCTTAATCCCACAGAAGGTCCCGGGGGTTTTACCCCCGACGGCCATGTGCCAACCTCACCTCCTCGCCCGGTGTGGGATGGGCAACGTCCGCACTCTTCTCGGTGCGGGCGGCTAACGAGGCTCTGGCTTCGCGGGGACCTCGGTCCCCGCAGGTGCCGTCGGGTTGCCACCCCGTCGGTGCCTTATGCTGCAGGCACGATTCGGAAACAGAGAAATCGAGGCATTTGGCCTAGCCGGGGTTTGCCTCATAGCCCCGGCCCTGCGGTCCTGCAGCCGCAACCCACTCCTCCTGTCCCAGCCCGTCGTTCCCCCATCCCTTCCACCTCCGCCGATCCACCTGGTCCTTCTCCCCAGCAGCCCCTCCCATTCCAGTGCCCAGACTGTGAGTGCGCCTTTGGCACTAAGATCGGCCTTGGTGTCCATCGCCGAAGGAAGCACGAAGCCAGCACCAACGAGGAGATTAATGTGGAGCGTAAGAAACAGCGGTGGAGCGCCGAAGAACTGCGCTTGATGGCGAGAGAGGAAGCGCTGGCGGTCCAGGAAGGGGTCCGGTTCGTCAACCAACATCTGGTGGCGATTGTGCCCGGCCGTACCCTTGAGGCTATCAAGGGTGCGCGCCGTGGTGCCCGGTACCGGGCCCTCGTGGCCGCAGCGCTGGAGGATTTGGCGGCGTCCTCGGCGAGCGACGTTTCGTTTAGCTCGGCGAGGACGTCGTCCCCTCAGATTTTGGCTCCTCTCTCCCCCGTCATCTCCACCCCGCCCAGTCCAGCCGGCCCCTCACCGCGCCCAGTCACCTCAACCGACTGGGGGGCGGTCTATGTCGACTTTAACGCCGCCATGGAGGCCCTCACGCCGGTCGTCAGGAGCATCCGCGGCTGGCAAGCCGGAATTCTTGCCCAGATCGCGGATGATTTCCTGGAGGGGGCTGAGCCCGGCGACCGTCTGGCTGACTGGGTGAAACGTGTCTTCGCTCCCAAACATCCATCTCCTCGTTGGCGCCGTACGCCACGTCGTCCTGTCGCTCCCGTCGTTCCCGGCCGTAAGTCCAAGCGACGCGCGGAATATGCTCGTATCCAGGGCATGTTCCGCCGCAATATGTCGCGGGCGGCCCAGGAGATCCTCGACGGACCCCCGGCGGCGGATGCCGGCCCCAGTGTCCGGGCAATGGCCCAGCACTGGGGTCCGGTCTATGCCGCGCCAGCAGGGTCATCACCCCGGGTGCCTCGTCAACGGCCCCGGGACGACCTTGCTTGGCTTTGGGGTCCTGTCACTTGTGAGGAAGTGGCTGCCGCCAGCTTGCCACTCCTGGCCGCCGCCGGGATCGACGGGGTGACGGTTCGGTGTTGGAGGGCCGTACCAGTGACCATCAAGGCCCTCCTCTTCAACATTGTTTTGAGCTGTGGTGGTTTTCCGGCCGATATGTTAGTCAGTCGGACGGTGTTCATTCCGAAAGCGGGGGCGGATACCTCGTCGCCGGATGGATACCGTCCGATATCGGTTACCTCGGTAGTCGTGAGGCATTTACACAAGATTTTGGCCCAGCGCCTTCGGGAGTCGAGGATTATAGATCTAAGGCAAAGGTGCTTCGAGGATGGGTGCAACGAGAACATCGCTGTTCTCGCATCCATCCTAGACCATGCCAGGAGGCGACGTCGCGAAATGCACGTCGCCTCCCTCGACTTCTCGAAGGCGTTCGACAGAGTCCACCATGGCGCGATCATGCGCGCCATGGTCCAGAAGGGCCTGCCTCACGGCTTGACGGAGTATGTCGGCCGGCTTTACCACCGCAGCTCGACAATGTTTGAAGTGCGCGGCAAACGGTCAGAGCTTTTCGGTATTCGCAGAGGAGTTCGGCAGGGTGACCCCCTGTCACCGATGCTATTTTGCATGGTGACTGATGTCATCTTGGGGTCCATCCCTGCCGAAGTCGGATACGAGATAGGAGGCGAATTCGTCAACAGCGTCGCATACGCTGACGACGTCCTCCTCTTCTCTGCGTCCCAGTGGGGTCTGCAATCCAGCCTTGGCAGGTTTGAGTTGGCTGCGGAGGAAATGGGGCTTCAGCTCAATGCGAGCAAATGTCTGGTCCTCTCCTTGGTCCCGTCCGGCCGAGAGAAAAAGATTAAAGTCATCTCCACCCCCACGTTCCGGCTGAGGGATGGCACTTACCTCCCTCAGGCGCGAACGGCCACTGAGTGGCGGTATCTGGGGGTGGACTTCAATCCGGCGGGACCAAAACGGGTGGGCACGGTCTTGACCGCCTACCTGGAGAGGATCACGGCAGCTCCGCTCAAGCCCCAGCAGCGCCTTAAGATCTTGCGCTGCTTCCTCCTCACCCGACTCCATCATGCCATGGTGCTGGGCAGACCAACGCTGGGTAAACTGAAAGCTCTGGACCTGCAAGTCCGCGCGGCGGTACGGCGATGGCTTCGGCTTCCGCATGACACCACCCAGGCCTTCATCCATGCTACAGTTGCGGATGGAGGCCTGGGGATTCCCTCGTTGGCCACCACCATCCCGGGGCTGACGCTTGACCGGTTGGGCCACCTACAGGACTCGACCTCGCCACAGATCCGTGCTGTGGCCGGGTCTGAGTGGGTGGTCCGGCGGCTGGCCTGGGCCAGTCGCTCCTTAACTAAGGACGGTCGAGTGTTGGCCTCTAAACACCTTAGGGAACGGTGGTGGGCCGACAAGCTGTACTCATCCGTTGATGGGTACGAGCTGAGGGAATCGGCGCATTCCAGTCTGTCCACGTGGTGGGTCGACAACGGGTCCCACGCTGTGCCCGGCCGTGATTTCGTCCAATACGTGCACGTCCGGTCTAACTCCCTCCCTACGCGTATGCGTACGACTAGGGGGCGCGACCGGACGATGCACGCCACCGTATGCCGTGCCGGCTGCAATTCCACCGAGACAGCCGCGCACGTCATCCAGGGGTGCTATCGCACTCACGGTGGCCGCGTATTGCGACACAACGCCGTCTGCCGCGTCGTGGCAGGCGGGCTTCGCAAAGCGGGTTGGACGGTACACGAGGAACCCGTGTATCGCACGGCCGAGGGCGGGCGCAAGCCTGACCTAGTTTGCCAGCGTGGTGACCAGGTTCACGTTGTCGATGCCCAGGTAGTCAGCGGGTCCGAGACCCTGGAGACGGCGCACGAGCGGAAGTCCCGGTATTACAGTGACAACCGCTCGCTGCGTGAGCTTATCTCCAGGGAGTGTGACATCGATCCGTCCGCCATCAGATTCTCTTCCTGTACCATCTCATGGAAGGGGATCTGGTGTCTCGGCACCGCTGACTGGCTACTGGATATGGGGCTTACGAAGGGGCTGCTGCGCGGTATTACGACCCGCGTTTTGCAGGGGAGCCACACGAACTGGACCAGGTGGAACAAATCGACGGAGACTAGGGCTGGCGGGACTCTTCGACGCGAGGGGATAGGGTGAGTGGGCAGTGGCTGCACGTACTGGTAGGGGTACCCGCCCCCACTTCCTTTGTTTGTGAGCGTCTCCCTTCCACTCTGCGGGCAACAATTCTTTGGAAAAAAAAAAAAAAAAAAAAAAAAAAAAAAAAAAGCCAAATGCCTCGTCATCTAATTAGTGACGCGCATGAATGGATTAACGAGATTCCCTCTGTCCCTATCTACTCCCTGGCGAGGCTGTGGGAGCATTTCCAGTCGGTGAGGGCAAGGGCTGGAATGCTCATAAACTCAGAAACAACATAAAAGACGTAAAAATACCCAGCAGAACTGACGCAACCCCACATGAACCCGCAAGGGTGAGTGTGGTTTTTAAACTATACCGCAAACCAATCTGAACACATATAAGCAATAGCTCACAAAAACAGGTCTATGAACTCAGTAATTAAACAAGCAGAACTAATGAACAATCTACAGCCCACGGGGTGTGATGCGAATATACAGCCTCTCACACCCAAGTCAAACTCCACCTCTACGTCGGTGCCATGGGATAAACTTGGTTTAGGGTATACCAAGGCGAACGGAGTCAGCGAGCTGAATGGGTGATTGATGCGTGCAATCACGAGGAAGTAGCGCCCTCGCAGCACCAAAGCTCAATAAACCACGCACAAGACCAGACATACAAACATAAAACACAACAACTCCGCACTAGAAACAGTCTGCGGCTGTGCAGCGCCAAGGGCCCCGCTAGGACGGCCACACTGGAGGGCACAGCAACATAAACGGGTCTTGGTGCGTCCTAGGCCGCTAGATAGTACAGGGGCCCGGACCGCCCTAACCAGGATGGTCTGGCTGTGAGGAGCGGGGCTCCTCATCATAATTATTATTATAATTATTAAATTGGTTATAAATTATTGAATTATAAATTATTTGGTAACACTAGATATGTTAGAGAAAGAAGCACATCATCTAGCGCGCTCATTGCTAGTTAGTTCGCGCACGCTCGCTCATGCATAGGCCGGCAGAATCGATCGAGGATCGATGCCTGCGCGTCCTTACGCATGCGCTCAAGCCCGCTCACGTCTTCTCCATCGATCGCCATATTGGCATTATCATTCGGAAATTAGTATTCACGGCGTGTACACGTGTTTAGTGTTTCTGCGAAATTAACTAGTTTACAAGGCGTCTCAATCACACATCAGTCTGACTCACTCGTAACGAACACTCTCAAGACTTCTCACCAGTGCATCATCAAGACTACTCAGTCCAGCGTCGAGGAAACACTGTACCTGCGGCGGACGCTCACACGTGCCACATTTAGGTAGTCTCACTTTGTACATCTCAGCGTCTCCTCAATAAAGACCATAATTAATCGAATCTCGCACGTGCAATCATTACTAACACGACCCACGAGTTCTCTCAAGCCAGCTCAAGTGAAACTCAAACAAGATAATAATACGACAAACAGCAATACTGATACTCACTGATGTGTTGTGTTGTTCTCGAGTGTTTATAATAATTTATAAATAATTGACGCGTGCCTCCGCTTAGCCGGAGACGTGGATACCATCCCCGGGGAGCCAGCTGTGCCGGAAGGTCCAGCACCTCTAATTGCGGACGTACCGGACAACGAACCTCCTCCGCCAGCGGCCGGTGACGTACGACCACCACCGCCCCCCGAGGTGGCTGTAGGCCACCTCGAATTTAATCTAAATGGGACGCGATTGTTGGTGCCGGAGCACATCCCGGCGACTCGCAGACGGTTTCGCTGCCCGGTGGCTGGGGGCAGCTACCGCCTAAAATGGGACCGCACGGGCCAGCTAAAATCGGTGGTGTACACACCGACGCCACCGCCGCAACCGCCGCAACCGCAACCGCCGCAACAGCAGCAACCGCAACCGCCGCAAGAGCAGCAACCGTACCAGCAACCGCTGCAGCAACCCGAAGGTCCGTCAAGGCGTCGGCGAGGGCCGCCGCCTGGACACCGGCCACAGCTGCCGCGACGTCCGTCCTTTCTAGGACGACAGAACGCGGCCAACGTTTATATACAAACGTTGTCCGCGCTCGGAGTAATCCCCCGGGAGACGTTGGATCGCCTCGCCGGGATAGGGGAGCCCGGACCGATGCGGCCAGCACGCCGACACCTCCGCCGTCCGCATCCCTAAGTAAGTACCTGAAATTCAAATTTATTGGTCTTACAATTCGGTTCTCTCGCGGTTCGTTTACTAGCTCGTACCCCTCTTGCGTTGCGCGAGCCGCGCAAGGGGGGCGGGGTGTTTAATATCCGTTGATACGCGCTAGTGTTGGGAAGTGAAGTGTAAAAAAACCGACTCGCCCGACTGAGTTGCGTGTTCGGTCACTTCAGTCAATTCCAGCAAATTCGTCCGCGAGAGAACCACAGGGTGAGCGATAGGTAAGTGCTAATAGAATTATTACTGAACGCCACCTAGTACGACTCGCCTTCGCTTTCCTTTGGAAAGCATCGAAGACGGGTCGTCACTTGCATGCCAAACACCAAGCTGAGCAGAACGAAACACACGAGCGCTATTCCTCGCTGCTGTATTCCGCCAGCTCGTAAATACTCACTTCGCGAGATTTTGCACGTACCTAGTTTTGACGGACTACCTTCGTGGTTGCCTTTGATCGAATACATTCGGCAAAAGAAAGAGAAATTGTCAGACTCCAGATTAGCGTGATAGCACGGTAATTGGATTATCTGTTGTCTCGCGGCCACGAGCGTGACGGCTTACCGTCTCGCGCGTCGACGAACGCAGGCCCCGCTGAGTCACTCCTGAGCCTTACACACTCAGCAGTAACCGAATTTCCGAATCTGGAGAAAATCATTCTCAAAGGAAAGATTCAAGCCGCAGAGGACTTACAACCCTCTGCGTGCCAAAGGGAAATTCGACTCAGTAAGAAACTACCAAATTCAAGCCTAAAATAATTTTATTGAGCTAGCTTGAATCATTCCCTGAATTTAATACAGTCCACCCCTAGTAGCACAAAAATATTAGTTAAACATGTTTTTCAAATATTAGAAAAATGTTTTTTTAGCCACACTTTTTAAGATTAAATAAATATTAGATCCGAATATTATATATATTGCAACGACGATCCGTGCCCGCGCACGGCCGTACCCGTTGCCGCGGTCCGAACCGCCCGCAACAATCGCCCCGATGTCCAGCACGCTCCGCCGATCTCGTGTGTGGGCGCCAGCCCCCCCGAAAGGAGCCAATATTTAATAGTAGATCGAGATCGGACGCTGGTCCGGAACGCCCGTGTGGATGGTAGTTCTCCCGTCTCGGCTAGCTCCGGTCTTTGATAGGGGTCCGTGCGATGCCCGAGGGGAAGAGCCGGAACGTCCGGCCGTCCTGGTACGGCGGAATCGGCCGAGACGCGTCAACGCGGCTGAAAAGGAAGCATGCAAACCAAAGATCCCCACGGAGAGAAATAACCCCGAGTTCGTTGAGAAAATAACAGAAATGAGTTTATTCCAAAGGATCGTAATCCGCAATCGAGTTAACAAGGTGGCCGCGTCCGCGTGCCGTCGCTGAACCTTCTAGAACACGCTACGTTCAAATCCGAACCGTCGGCCAATCGCAGGGCCGCTCGCCGCTCGCGTGTCGTCCTCGGCCAATCACAGGGCCGCTCACCGCTCGCGTCTCGTCCGCGGCCAATCACGGGGCCGCTCGCCGCTCGCACAACTATCGCTCGACTCACTACCTTGACTTGACCACGAAACGGGGGAGGTTACGCGTCTTCAGGCCCGGCAGCTCGATGCCCTTCGGTCGCCTCTTAGCCTGTCCCAGGAGAGGCCTTCGAGGGCCGGGGACCCCCCTCGAAGGTGTCGCGAAACGCGCGACTTTGAGCTCCGGTCACCCCCCCCCCCCCCCTGGTCTGTTCCTCCCACGACTTTACTGACCCACCGAGCCCCCCTTAATAGAACCCCTCAAAGAGCCGCACCGGAATATCCCCCCAGAACCCCGCACACGCACCAGAGAGAGAGACGCAAAAGAAAGGATCACACACTTACCGTCGCCGCCGAACCGCTAGCCTCGTGCCGTGCTCCTCGTTCACACTTCACCCGGCCGAAGGAAACCGCAAAGGGTCGAACACGCGGCCGAAAGATTCTACGCGAGTACGCGACACTCCAAACTCACTCGAATAAACGCTCAAGAGACAAGCCAAGATGTACGCAAATGCCACGATGACTGCTCGCTACGCCCGCCGGAAGTCAAGTAACGCGAGGTTAGCACGTGGCCGGCGGCGAGGGTTCGTGCCGCTCATTACGCCGCCTAGTTTAGGGGGATGCACTAAGTGAATCCCACGGCGTCCGACAGGTGGTAGGTCGAGTTCGATTTTCCATTGATTCGCGGCCTAGATCCTCGATATCCCGGTCCTGCTCCCTCTCCGGCCGCCGCTCTGTCTCCTGGCTCTCCGCTGGTTGGTAGTTGTGATTCTTGTCGGGATGTCGACCGGGTGATCAGTCCGGCCGACATCGCCGAACTTCCCTGTCTCGGAGATGTTAACAAAGGATGGGGTTAATAATTTTCTTATCTACGGTGTGCTTGGCCCTTCGGAAGGTGAATCCCCCCCCGTCCCGGCGCGCGTAGCGAGCTATCTCACGCGAGGGCTGGCGGCGACGGGTCGGTGACGAAACGCTTCGTCACAATATATAAAGAAAATATAAAGTGAATATTAAGAATATGTCTTCTAAATATTCAGAACATATCTTTCGAATGTTCAGAACATATTTTCTGAATGTTTAGAACATATCTTCTGAATGTTCAGAGATTGTAAAATAGACATACAAAAAATATAAGATAGATATTTGAACCATATTTTTTTAATATTTAAATAATATTAATTTTAATATATTATGGTGTGTTTATAGATTTAATAAAAAAAATAAAATTTATATCAACCACGAATTTTGTTATGCATTGGAGAGAGCAGAGAGAGGATAGTGTTTCTGTCGTTTTAGTATATGATCGGACCTAAGTTAGAATTGAAAATTTTCGGAGGCGGCGGGATTTGAACTTGCGTCTATCTATGATTACCTGCGTTATCTGTCCTTGCGTTTTGCCACTGAGCCATACGAACAATATATGTTATGTATACTATATTTTTCAAGCTCACACACAAATCAGTGTAAACATGAGGACTCATGACAAATGTATATACAATCATGAATATATGCAATAATTATGTTTTGTCATTAAACGAACAAATTTTATTGTTATGAGTTTAATACAACTAGCAAATCTATTAAACTTGCTTAACTAGTAAATAGACGAAAGAAAATTGAAAATTACACAATAGGAAATGACCAAGCACTGAACAAACAAACTATAATAATAATAATAATAATTTCAACAATATTCATTTATGAAGTTTTGATTCTGGACGGCGCCGTTGCCAAAAATAAGGAGACAATTTGCTTTATTTCGAGCTCCGTCATGGACTCTTGTCTTCTTCTTGTGGCTACTGTAAAGAGTGAAATAAGTCACGCATTTGATATATCTTATAAAACAAAACGTAAAAATTGGGAGTACTTACCAGTTACGGCGTCATATAATTTTAGCTTCATAAACGATAATTTTTTTTTCTCCCCTGTCCTGAATAATATAGAGCAACATTATTTGTTATTACTTTGCTCATTATGCTATATATTATTTTCTTGTTAGTATCTCCACCAACTAAATAGAGTAACTGCACCTGAGAGAAGATATATACATGTCAGAAGGTATATACTGTGACGTTGCAGTTCCGGCAACGTCACAAAATAGTGAAACAACACCAATAAACAAACGCGAAACTACTCTCGGGGCCTTCCGTTAATTATTTCCGCTGCTAATTCCCGAATTATGTGAGTCGAGTGACAGGAGAGACGGCGGAAACACCGGTGAAAGGAGAAGGAGGGGCGCTCAGGGCGCAAGGACGGGGGAGATATCCCGGGGGGATCCTCCCTAGAAAACGTTTCCCGCCGCTGACCAGGGGTCAGTGGGCCCACGGGGCCACGGGAACGCTCACCCCGGCGTGCGTAAGCCGGCGGTGCGACACCGGTGCCCTGCGGAGCCTCCGTGTTGGGCCACCCCTATTGGTGACCCACGCGGGGCACGGCGATCCCGGGGGGATAGAGGCGCGGACGCCTGAGGGCCGATCTCTCCCCATCCAGCCTGCCGCAGCAAGGGTTTCCGCGAGCGGCGATCACCAGCCGCCAACCTCCCGAAAAAGGACCACCTGCCAAAATGTGTGGAGGATCGACAGGACTCATAGTGACGTCACCACCAGCGTCGCGGGAAAAGCTTCTAATCATGCGCGTGCCGAATGTACGGCGTAATTGCCGAGCACACGGTCAGAGATGGAAGGGAAAACATTCGCGACAGTAGACGAAATTTTAACGGAATTACGGAAAATATTCGCGGAACAATTAGAGTTAGGCGATTTCGAACTACAACTTAGGACTTCACCACAAAAGATAGGGGAACCGGTAGAGCGATACGCGGCGCGGATAAGACGGATTAAAGCGAAAATTGACGGAAGAATTAGAGCAGTATTTAACACAGTACAGCAT
>CAXDIT010000133.1:0-34954 GCA_963989405.1 Trypoxylon attenuatum | reverse complement strand
CACCGAAGCTTAAATCGCGTGTTTGGACGTGAAAAGACGAACGGAACACAGTCCTAACACGCAGGAGCAACCGCGGGCGCAGGAATCTCAATACAATCGGAGTTTATCGCTTTACTGGGCCACAAACGCCATCTTCTCACTGAAACGCCCGATTCTCATTCACCAAAGCTTAAATCGCGTGCTTTGACGTAAAGAGACGAACGAAACACAGTCCTAACACGCAGGAGCAACCGCGGGCGCAGGGATCTCAATACAATCGGAGTTTATCGCTTTACTGGGCCACAAACGCTATCGCCTCACTGAAACGTCCGATTTTCATTCACCGAAGCTGAAATCGCGTGTTTGGACGGGAAAAGACGAACGAAACACAGTCCTAACACGCAGGAGCAACCGCGGGCGCAGGAATCTCAATACAATCGGAGTTTATCGCTTTACTGGGCCACAAACGCCATCTTCTCACTGAAACGCCCGATTCTCATTCACCAAAGCTTAAATCGCGTGCTTTGACGTAAAGAGACGAACGAAACACAGTCCTAACACGCAGGAGCAACCGCGGGCTCAGGAATCGCAATACAATCGGAGTTTATCGCTTTATTGGGCTACAAACGCTATATTCTCACTGAAACGTCCGATTCTCATTCACCAAAGCTTAAATCGCGCGTTTTGACGTAAAGAGACGAACGAAACACAGTCCTAACACGCAGGAGCAACCGCGGGCGCAGGAATCTCAATACAATCGGAGTTTATCGCTTTACTGGGCCACAAACGCTATCGCCTCACTGAAACGTCCGATTTTCATTCACCGAAGCTTAAATCGCGTGATTGGACGTGAAAAGACGAACGAAACACAGTCCTAACCCACAGGAGCAAAAGCGGGCTCAGGAATCGCAATACAATCGGAGTTTATCGCCTTATTGGGCTACAAACGCTATATTCTCACTGAAACGTCCGATTCTCATTCACCAAAGCTTAAATCGCGCGTTTTGACGTAAAGAGACGAACGAAACACAGTCCTAACACGCAGGAGCAACCGCGGGCTCAGGAATCGCAATACAATCGGAGTTTATCGCTTTATTGGGCTACAAACGCTATCGCCTCACTGAAACGTCCGATTTTCATTCACCGAAGCTTAAATCGCGTGTTTGGACGTGAAAAGACGAACGGAACACAGTCCTAACACGCAGGAGCAACCGCGGGCTCAGGAATCGCATTAGAATCGGAGTTTATCGCTTTATTGGGCCACAAACGCCATCTTCTCACTGCAACGTCCGATTCTCATTCACCAAAGCTTAAATCGCGTGTTTGGACGCGAAAAGTCGAACGAAACACAGTCCTAACACGCAGGAGCAACCGCGGGCTCAGGAATCGCAATACAATCGGAGTTTATCGCTTTATTGGGCTACAAACGCTACATTCTCACTGAAACGTCCGATTCTCATTCACCAAAGCTTAAATCGCGCGTTTTGACGTAAAGCGACGAACGAAACACAGTCCTAACACGCAGGAGCAACCGCGGGCGCAGGAATCTCAATACAATCGGAGTTTATCGCTTTATTTTGCCACAAACGCCATCTTCTCACTGCAACGTCCGATTCTCATTCACCAAAGCTTAAATCGCGTGCTTTGACGTAAAGAGACGAACGAAACACAGTCCTAACACGCAGGAGCAACCGCGGGCGCAGGAATCTCAATAGAATCGGAGTTTATCGCTTTACTGGGCCACAAACGCCATCTTCTCACTGAAACGCCCGATTCTCATTCACCAAAGCTTAAATCGCGTGCTTTGACGTAAAGAGACGAACGAAACACAGTCCTAACACGCAGGAGCAACCGCGGGCTCAGGAATCGCAATACAATCGGAGTTTATCGCTTTATTGGGCCACAAACGCCATCTTCTCACTGCAACGTCCGATTCTCATTCACCAAAGCTTAAATCGCGTGTTTGGACGCGAAAAGTAGAACGAAACACAGTCCTAACACGCAGGAGCAACCGCGGGCTCAGGAATCGCAATACAATCGGAGTTTATCGCTTTACTGGGCCACAAACGCCATCTTCTCACTGAAACGCCCGATTCTCATTCACCAAAGCTTAAATCGCGTGCTTTGACGTAAAGAGACGAACGAAACACAGTCCTAACACGCAGGAGCAACCGCGGGCTCAGGAATCGCAATACAATCGGAGTTTATCGCTTTATTCGGCAACAAACGCTATCTTCTCACTGCAACGTCCGATTCTCATTCACCAAAGCTTAAATCGCGCGTTTTGACGTAAAGAGACGAACGAAACACAGTCCTAACACGCAGGAGCAACCGCGGGCTCAGGAATCGCAATACAATCGGAGTTTATCGCTTTATTGGGCTACAAACGCTATCGCCTCACTGAAACGTCCGATTTTCATTCACCGAAGCTTAAATCGCGTGTTTGGACGTGAAAAGACGAACGGAACACAGTCCTAACACGCAGGAGCAACCGCGGGCTCAGGAATCGCATTAGAATCGGAGTTTATCGCTTTATTGGGCCACAAACGCCATCTTCTCACTGCAACGTCCGATTCTCATTCACCAAAGCTTAAATCGCGTGTTTGGACGCGAAAAGTCGAACGAAACACAGTCCTAACACGCAGGAGCAACCGCGGGCTCAGGAATCGCAATACAATCGGAGTTTATCGCTTCATTGGGCTACAAACGCTACATTCTCACTGAAACGTCCGATTCTCATTCACCAAAGCTTAAATCGCGCGTTTTGACGTAAAGCGACGAACGAAACACAGTCCTAACACGCAGGAGCAACCGCGGGCGCAGGAATCTCAATACAATCGGAGTTTATCGCTTTATTTTGCCACAAACGCCATCTTCTCACTGCAACGTCCGATTCTCATTCACCAAAGCTTAAATCGCGTGCTTTGACGTAAAGAGACGAACGAAACACAGTCCTAACACGCAGGAGCAACCGCGGCCGCAGGAATCTCAATAGAATCGGAGTTTATCGCTTTACTGGGCCACAAACGCCATCTTCTCACTGAAACGCCCGATTCTCATTCACCAAAGCTTAAATCGCGTGCTTTGACGTAAAGAGACGAACGAAACACAGTCCTAACACGCAGGAGCAACCGCGGGCTCAGGAATCGCAATACAATCGGAGTTTATCGCTTTATTGGGCCACAAACGCCATCTTCTCACTGCAACGTCCGATTCTCATTCACCAAAGCTTAAATCGCGTGTTTGGACGCGAAAAGTCGAACGAAACACAGTCCTAACACGCAGGAGCAACCGCGGGCTCAGGAATCGCAATACAATCGGAGTTTATCGCTTTACTGGGCCACAAACGCCATCTTCTCACTGAAACGCCCGATTCTCATTCACCAAAGCTTAAATCGCGTGCTTTGACGTAAAGAGACGAACGAAACACAGTCCTAACACGCAGGAGCAACCGCGGGCTCAGGAATCGCAATACAATCGGAGTTTATCGCTTTATTCGGCAACAAACGCTATCTTCTCACTGCAACGTCCGATTCTCATTCACCAAAGCTTAAATCGCGCGTTTTGACGTAAAGAGACGAACGAAACACAGTCCTAACACGCAGGAGCAACCGCGGGCTCAGGAATCGCAATACAATCGGAGTTTATCGCTTTATTGGGCTACAAACGCTATCGCCTCACTGAAACGTCCGATTTTCATTCACCGAAGCTTAAATCGCGTGTTTGGACGTGAAAAGACGAACGGAACACAGTCCTAACACGCAGGAGCAACCGCGGGCTCCGGAATCGCATTAGAATCGGAGTTTATCGCTTTATTGGGCCACAAACGCCATCCTCTCACTGCAACGTCCGATTCTCATTCACCAAAGCTTAAATCGCGTGTTTGGACGCGAAAAGTCGAACGAAACACAGTCCTAACACGCAGGAGCAACCGCGGGCTCAGGAATCGCAATACAATCGGAGTTTATCGCTTTATTGGGCTACAAACGCTATATTCTCACTGCAACGTCCGATTTTCATTCACCGAAGCTTAAATCGCGTGTTTGGACGTGAAAAGACGAACGGAACACAGTCCTAACACGCAGGAGCAACCGCGGGCTCAGGAATCGCATTAGAATCGGAGTTTATCGCTTTATTGGGCCACAAACGCTATCTTCTCACTGAAACGTCCGATTCTCATTCACCAAAGCTTAAATCGCGTGCTTTGACGTAAAGAGACGAACGAAACACAGTCCTAACACGCAGGAGCAACCGCGGGCTCAGGAATCGCAATACAATCGGAGTTTATCGCTTTATTGGGCCACAAACGCCATCTTCTCACTGCAACGTCCGATTCTCATTCACCAAAGCTTAAATCGCGTGTTTGGACGCGAAAAGTCGAACGAAACACAGTCCTAACACGCAGGAGCAACCGCGGGCTCAGGAATCGCAATACAATCGGAGTTTATCGCTTTATTGGGCTACAAACGCTACATTCTCACTGAAACGTCCGATTCTCATTCACCAAAGCTTAAATCGCGCGTTTTGACGTAAAGCGACGAACGAAACACAGTCCTAACACGCAGGAGCAACCGCGGGCGCAGGAATCTCAATACAATCGGAGTTTATCGCTTTACTGGGCCACAAACGCCATCTTCTCACTGAAACGTCGGATTCTCATTCACCAAAGCTTAAATCGCGTGCTTTGACGTAAAGAGACGAACGAAACACAGTCCTAACACGCAGGAGCAACCGCGGGCTCAGGAATCGCAATACAATCGGAGTTTATCGCTTTATTGGGCCACAAACGCCATCTTCTCACTGCAACGTCCGATTCTCATTCACCAAAGCTTAAATCGCGTGTTTGGACGCGAAAAGTCGAACGAAACACAGTCCTAACACGCAGGAGCAACCGCGGGCTCAGGAATCGCAATGCAATCGGAGTTTATCGCTTTACTGGGCCACAAACGCTATCGCCTCACTGAAACGTCCGATTTTCATTCACCGAAGCTTAAATCTCGTGTTTGGACGTGAAAAGACGAACGGAACACAGTCCTAACACGCAGGAGCAACCGCGGGCGCAGGAATCTCAATACAATCGGAGTTTATCGCTTTACTGGGCCACAAACGCCATCTTCTCACTGAAACGCCCGATTCTCATTCACCAAAGCTTAAATCGCGTGCTTTGACGTAAAGAGACGAACGAAACACAGTCCTAACACGCAGGAGCAACCGCGGGCTCAGGAATCGCAATACAATCGGAGTTTATCGCTTTATTGGGCTACAAACGCTATATTCTCACTGAAACGTCCGATCCTCATTCACCAAAGCTTAAATCGCGCGTTTTGACGTAAAGAGACGAACGAAACACAGTCCTAACACGCAGGAGCAACCGCGGGCGCAGGAATCTCAATACAATCGGAGTTTATCGCTTTACTGGGTCACAAACGCTATCGCCTCACTGAAACGTCCGATTGTCATTCACCAAAGCTTAAATCGCGTGTTTGTACGCGAAAAGTCGAACGAAACACAGTCCTAACACGCAGGAGCAACCGCGGGCTCAGGAATCGCAATACAATCGGAGTTTATCGCTTTATTCGGCCACAAACGCTATCTTCTCACTGCAACGTCCCATTCTCATTCACCGAAGCTTAAATCGCGTGTTTGGACGTGAAAAGTCGAACGGAACACAGTCCTAACACGCAGGAGCAACCGCAGGCTCAGGAATCGCAATACAATCGGAGTTTATCGCTTTATTGGGCTACAAATGCTATATTCTCAGTGAAACGTCCGATTCTCATTCACCAAAGCTTAAATCGCGCGTTTTGACGTGACGAGACGAACGAAACACAGTCCTAACACGCAGGAGCAACCGCGGGCTCAGGAATCGCACTACAATCGGAGTTTATCGCTTTATTCGGCCACAAACGCTATCGCCTCACTGAAACGTCCGATTCTCATTCACCAAAGCTTAAATCGCGTGTTTGTACGCGAAAAGTCGAACGAAACACAGTCCTAACACGCAGGAGCAACCGCGGGCTCAGGAATCGCAATACAATCGGAGTTTATCGCTTTATTCGGCCACAAACGCTATCTTCTCACTGCAACGTCCGATTCTCATTCACCAAAGCTTAAATCGCGCGTTTTGACGTGAAAAGACGAACGGAACACAGTCCTAACACGCAGGAGCAACCGCGGGCTCAGGAATCGCATTAGAATCGGAGTTTATCGCTTTATTGGGCCACAAACGCTATCTTCTCACTGAAACGTCCGATTCTCATTCACCAAAGCTTAACTCGCGTGCTTTCACGTAAAGAGACGAACGAAACACAGTCCTAACACGCAGGAGCAACCGCGGGCTCAGGAATCGCAATACAATCGGAGTTTATCGCTTTATTGGGCTACAAACGCTATATTCTCACTGAAACGTCCGATTCTCATTCACCAAAGCTTAAATCGCGCGTTTTGACGTAAAGAGACGAACGAAACACAGTCCTAACACGCAGGAGCAACCGCGGGCGCAGGAATCTCAATAGAATCGGAGTTTATCGCTTTACTGGGCCACAAACGCCATCTTCTCACTGAAACGCCCGATTCTCATTCACCAAAGCTTAAATCGCGTGCTTTGACGTAAAGAGACGAACGAAACACAGTCCTAACACGCAGGAGCAACCGCGGGCTCAGGAATCGCAATACAATCGGAGTTTATCGCTTTATTGGGCCACAAACGCCATCTTCTCACTGAAACGCCCGATTCTCATTCACCAAAGCTTAAATCGCGTGCTTTGACGTAAAGAGACGAACGAAACACAGTCCTAACACGCAGGAGCAACCGCGGGCTCAGGAATCGCAATACAATCGGAGTTTATCGCTTTATTGGGCTACAAACGCTATATTCTCACTGAAACGTCCGATCCTCATTCACCAAAGCTTAAATCGCGCGTTTTGACGTAAAGAGACGAACGAAACACAGTCCTAACACGCAGGAGCAACCGCGGGCGCAGGAATCTCAATACAATCGGAGTTTATCGCTTTACTGGGCCACAAACGCTATCGCCTCACTGAAACGTCCGATTCTCATTCACCAAAGCTTAAATCGCGTGGTTGTACGCGAAAAGTCGAACGAAACACAGTCCTAACACGCAGGAGCAACCGCGGGCTCAGGAATCGCAATACAATCGGAGTTTATCGCTTTATTCGGCCACAAACGCTATCTTCTCACTGCAAGGTCCCATTCTCATTCACTGAAGCTTAAATCGCGTGTTTTGACGTGACGAGACGAACGAAACACAGTCCTAACACGCAGGAGCAACCGCGGGCTCAGGAATCGCACTACAATCGGAGTTTATCGCTTTATTCGGCCACAAACGCTATCTTCTCACTGAAACGTCGGATTCTCATTCACCAAAGCTTAACTCGCGTGCTTTGACGTAAAGAGACGAACGAAACACAGTCCTAACACGCAGGAGCAACCGCGGGCTCAGGAATCGCAATACAATCGGAGTTTATCGCTTTATTGGGCCACAAACGCCATCTTCTCACTGCAACGTCCGATTCTCATTCACCAAAGCTTAAATCGCGTGTTTGGACGCGAAAAGTCGAACGAAACACAGTCCTAACACGCAGGAGCAACCGCGGGCTCAGGAATCGCAATACAATCGGAGTTTATCGCTTTATTGGGCTACAAACGCTACATTCTCACTGAAACGTCCGATTCTCATTCACCAAAGCTTAAATCGCGCGTTTTGACGTAAAGCGACGAACGAAACACAGTCCTAACACGCAGGAGCAACCGCGGGCGCAGGAATCTCAATACAATCGGAGTTTATCGCTTTACTGGGCCACAAACGCCATCTTCTCACTGAAACGTCGGATTCTCATTCACCAAAGCTTAAATCGCGTGCTTTGACGTAAAGAGACGAACGAAACACAGTCCTAACACGCAGGAGCAACCGCGGGCTCAGGAATCGCAATACAATCGGAGTTTATCGCTCTATTTTGCCACAAACGCCATCTTCTCACTGCAACGTCCGATTCTCATTCACCAAAGCTTAAATCGCGTGCTTTGACGTAAAGAGACGAACGAAACACAGTCCTAACACGCAGGAGCAACCGCGGGCGCAGGAATCTCAATAGAATCGGAGTTTATCGCTTTACTGGGCCACAAACGCCATCTTCTCACTGAAACGCCCGATTCTCATTCACCAAAGCTTAAATCGCGTGCTTTGACGTAAAGAGACGAACGAAACACAGTCCTAACACGCAGGAGCAACCGCGGGCTCAGGAATCGCAATACAATCGGAGTTTATCGCTTTATTGGGCCACAAACGCCATCTTCTCACTGAAACGCCCGATTCTCATTCACCAAAGCTTAAATCGCGTGCTTTGACGTAAAGAGACGAACGAAACACAGTCCTAACACGCAGGAGCAACCGCGGGCTCAGGAATCGCAATACAATCGGAGTTTATCGCTTTATTGGGCTACAAACGCTATATTCTCACTGAAACGTCCGATCCTCATTCACCAAAGCTTAAATCGCGCGTTTTGACGTAAAGAGACGAACGAAACACAGTCCTAACACGCAGGAGCAACCGCGGGCGCAGGAATCTCAATACAATCGGAGTTTATCGCTTTACTGGGTCACAAACGCTATCGCCTCACTGAAACGTCCGATTGTCATTCACCAAAGCTTAAATCGCGTGTTTGTACGCGAAAAGTCGAACGAAACACAGTCCTAACACGCAGGAGCAACCGCGGGCTCAGGAATCGCAATACAATCGGAGTTTATCGCTTTATTCGGCCACAAACGCTATCTTCTCACTGCAACGTCCCATTCTCATTCACCGAAGCTTAAATCGCGTGTTTGGACGTGAAAAGTCGAACGGAACACAGTCCTAACACGCAGGAGCAACCGCAGGCTCAGGAATCGCAATACAATCGGAGTTTATCGCTTTATTGGGCTACAAATGCTATATTCTCAGTGAAACGTCCGATTCTCATTCACCAAAGCTTAAATCGCGCGTTTTGACGTGACGAGACGAACGAAACACAGTCCTAACACGCAGGAGCAACCGCGGGCTCAGGAATCGCACTACAATCGGAGTTTATCGCTTTATTCGGCCACAAACGCTATCGCCTCACTGAAACGTCCGATTCTCATTCACCAAAGCTTAAATCGCGTGTTTGTACGCGAAAAGTCGAACGAAACACAGTCCTAACACGCAGGAGCAACCGCGGGCTCAGGAATCGCAATACAATCGGAGTTTATCGCTTTATTCGGCCACAAACGCTATCTTCTCACTGCAACGTCCGATTCTCATTCACCAAAGCTTAAATCGCGCGTTTTGACGTGAAAAGACGAACGGAACACAGTCCTAACACGCAGGAGCAACCGCGGGCTCAGGAATCGCATTAGAATCGGAGTTTATCGCTTTATTGGGCCACAAACGCTATCTTCTCACTGAAACGTCCGATTCTCATTCACCAAAGCTTAACTCGCGTGCTTTCACGTAAAGAGACGAACGAAACACAGTCCTAACACGCAGGAGCAACCGCGGGCTCAGGAATCGCAATACAATCGGAGTTTATCGCTTTATTGGGCTACAAACGCTATATTCTCACTGAAACGTCCGATTCTCATTCACCAAAGCTTAAATCGCGCGTTTTGACGTAAAGAGACGAACGAAACACAGTCCTAACACGCAGGAGCAACCGCGGGCTCAGGAATCGCAATACAATCGGAGTTTATCGCTTTATTGGGCCACAAACGCCATCTTCTCACTGCAACGTCCGATTCTCATTCACCAAAGCTTAAATCGCGTGTTTGGACGCGAAAAGTCGAACGAAACACAGTCCTAACACGCAGGAGCAACCGCGGGCTCAGGAATCGCAATACAATCGGAGTTTATCGCTTTATTGGGCTACAAACGCTACATTCTCACTGAAACGTCCGATTCTCATTCACCAAAGCTTAAATCGCGCGTTTTGACGTAAAGCGACGAACGAAACACAGTCCTAACACACAGGAGCAACCGCGGGCGCAGGAATCTCAATACAATCGGAGTTTATCGCTTTACTGGGCCACAAACGCCATCTTCTCACTGAAACGTCGGATTCTCATTCACCAAAGCTTAAATCGCGTGCTTTGACGTAAAGAGACGAACGAAACACAGTCCTAACACGCAGGAGCAACCGCGGGCTCAGGAATCGCAATACAATCGGAGTTTATCGCTTTATTTTGCCACAAACGCCATCTTCTCACTGCAACGTCCGATTCTCATTCACCAAAGCTTAAATCGCGTGCTTTGACGTAAAGAGACGAACGAAACACAGTCCTAACACGCAGGAGCAACCGCGGGCGCAGGAATCTCAATAGAATCGGAGTTTATCGCTTTACTGGGCCACAAACGCCATCTTCTCACTGAAACGCCCGATTCTCATTTACCAAAGCTTAAATCGCGTGCTTTGACGTAAAGAGACGAACGAAACACAGTCCTAACACGCAGGAGCAACCGCGGGCTCAGGAATCGCAATACAATCGGAGTTTATCGCTTTATTGGGCCACAAACGCCATCTTCTCACTGAAACGTCCGATTCTCATTCACCAAGGCTTAAATCGCGTGTTTGTACGCGAAAAGTCGAACGAAACACAGTCCTAACACGCAGGAGCAACCGCGGGCTCAGGAATCGCAATACAATCGGAGTTTATCGCTTTATTCGGCCACAAACGCTATCTTCTCACTGCAACGTCCCATTCTCATTCACTGAAGCTTAAATCGCGTGTTTTGACGTGACGAGACGAACGAAACACAGTCCTAACACGCAGGAGCAACCGCGGGCTCAGGAATCGCACTACAATCGGAGTTTATCGCTTTATTCGGCCACAAACGCTATCTTCTCACTGAAACGTCCGATTCTCATTCACCAAAGCTTAACTCGCGTGCTTTCACGTAAAGAGACGAACGAAACACAGTCCTAACACGCAGGAGCAACCGCGGGCTCAGGAATCGCAATACAATCGGAGTTTATCGCTTTATTGGGCTACAAACGCTATATTCTCAGTGAAACGTCCGATTCTCATTCACCAAAGCTTAAATCGCGCGTTTGGACGTGAAAAGACGAACGAAACACAGTCCTAACCCACAGGAGCAAAAGCGGGCTCAGGAATCGCAATACAATCGGAGTTTATCGCTTTATTGGGCTACAAACGCTATATTCTCACTGAAACGTCCGATTCTCATTCACCGAAGCTTAAATCGCGCGTTTTGACGTAAAGAGACGAACGAAACACAGTCCTAACACGCAGGAGCAACCGCGGGCTCAGGAATCGCAATACAATCGGAGTTTATCGCTTTATTGGGCTTGTTGCGGAATTCCCCAGTGGAAAACCGAGACTAGGGGCTTCAGCCTTCGGAGCAAGTTGTGCTCCGTTCCACGACCCGCGGGAAATTTAAGAAATGAAAAACTTTGAACTTCTCAATGATTTTTAATTGAACAGAATGCGACTTGCTCTTCAAGATTAACACAATTTTTCTCTACAACATTTTTAGACAAGGCTCCTTTTATAAACTCCTGGTCCTGTTTGTAACCCTGGCAACGGGCAAAGTCCAGCTCCTCGAAGAAGGTTCCCGAAGCTTGCTCCAGCGGGGAGTCCTCTTGACCAATCTTAGACGATCCCCCTCCAATTTGGAAGATGACCAGCTTGGCTATTCGCAGGAGTGCGGAGGCGAAGGATTCGAGTGGGGTGGCTTGACCGTGACGCGAGAGAAAGAGATAGCGAAACGCACTATTCTTTTATTTACAACCGCTAATACCTCTCTAACACACGGATACACACTAATTAAGATTCCCTCAAATGTTCAAGCAACTGCGCTACAAATTACCGATTAGCAACTCAGACTTCCGAAATCTTCTAGAAACTTCCAAGCTAACGCTTAATATTAATAAATTAAAACAAGAAACTTAAAACCAAATCCAAGAATAATCCAACATTTACTGCCAAATTCAAAACCTAAATCGAAAATCGGGTTGCGATCCCGCAACACCTTTCCCCTTATTTAAAAGTTGTTTACGACGGAAACAACTTTTCATTAACGATAAACTCAAAATTCCGCAAAAGAATGCCAATACAATTCAATAAGGCTTCCATCGACCAAAACTGCAAAAGTAACTACGCACTTCCAATTTCCTCTAATTTCCTTCAAACCCCCCTTCCCCTCCTAATCATTACTTCCGGCATCGCTAATTTCATCATCACCGAGTCTAACATGCGCCAATTTTAACTTATTACTATGAACAATCTTATTTTTAGACGGAGTTATCGCTAACTCCACAGTTCTGTCCTGGAAAACTCTCAAGATTCTATACGGTCCAACCCAAATTGGATCAAATTTGGCTGTTTTGGGCTCCTTTAGCAAATAGACAAGGTCACCAACACTAAAATGTTTTGGATTAGCTGTTCTATCATAAAACTCCTTACTCCTCTCTTTGGCAGCAATTAAATTCCGAGCGGCCATGGCCTGAGTTGTTGAAAGGCGGGTAAATAACTCGTCAAAATGCTCGATGAAAGTCCGTGGTGGTTCCCGGGTCGCAAATCCCGACGGAATATTTGCTTTGACTCCAAAAATCAACTCATGAGGTGTAAACCCCGTAGCCTCGTGAACCGAAGTATTATATGAAAACATGCCGAAACGGATCCACTCATCCCAATTATCCTTCGCGCAAAAATGTTTTAGGTAATCAATGAATACCCTATGCGCCCGCTCCAAAGACCCGAGCGACTGTGGATGGAAAGCAGTTGAAGTTATCCTCTGTATCTTAAAAATTCTGCAAAATGTTCTCATTACCTGGCTTGTGAAATTACTCCCCTGATCCGTATGAATTGTTCGAGGGCAGCCAAACCGGCTTATAAACTGCTCCGCCAAAACCACCGCGATACTAACCGCATCAACTTTAGGAATGGGAATTGCATCCGAATACTTGGTTAAAGAGTCCTGAAGAGTTAGCAAATACCTATTCCCTTTTTGTGTTACTGGAAGTGGACCGACAATATCCATCTGCACCTTCTCAAAAGCCTGCCTTGGAGTATCAGTAATCCGCATAGGTTGTTTCGTTCTTGAGGACAACATCTTATTCCTCTGACAACTCTGACAAGTTCGCACAACATCTCTAATTTGACTATACATTTTGGGCCAGAAGTAATCCTGACGAATTCTCTTGAGAAGCTTAGCTGCCCCTTGATGACCACCTACACTCGACTCATGATACTCTCTGATAATCCCAATTCTATCAGCCAAAGAAGGTATTCTAACTCTTCCATGACAAACAGTTATCACAAAACTTGGATCAGTGAAAGTATTTTGAATAACATATAGCAGCGAATCCCACTTGAGAGGTTGAATTCCATTTCCACAGCCTGAAATACTAAAAGTCTTCCTATCTAATGCATTCAGAAGATGTTTCAACGAAGCCATCGAGGCAATCAAATCAGATAGGGTTGCGTCCACCCCAGGTCTTGCTACCGTGAAAAGATGAAAAATATAACCATCCTTATGCAGAGTAGACAGGGCCTCGCCAACAGACATATCATATTGTTTAATTTCATCCAGGGAAAAACGATTCTCCTCCAAAAACCTCCTAGCAATTTCTGAAGAACTCTGAAAGTTAGTTGCCTGGAAAATAACCAAATTATCTTTACTCATATAAAGATGATCGTTCGAATGAATTATTGTGGGGGACGAGGGTAATACACTCGTTATTCCAACTGTCAAGTCCGTCATCGAAACTTGTCCAGACGTGAATTTATTTCCCTCACCTCCCCCAATCGTGCCAGGAGCTGATCCCGTGAGAGCCTGTGTCCCTAGTCCAAAACTCACTTCCAGAGAGGGATCTGGGCAAGCTGATACACCCTCGACTCTCTTTCCTTCGGCACGGGTACCGGAATCCAAACAGAGATATGGGGCTACCATACTCATGACGTGTTTATCCGTCCCGGTACCCAAAATATGAACATCCACAGGGACACAAACATCGTCACCGCTGACAGGCGGGGTAGCATCATCTCCACTCGAGCAACACAATTCAGAAAACTCTCCCCCTTCATTTCCGAACATAGAACTGTTCAAAAACGCCACAGCAATTAGCCTCGCATTAGAATTCTGTAATGAGCTGTCCTTGTCAGTATCATCATTCGCAGCGGCATCCAGAATTGGTAAATCATTGTCGTTAACGATCACCCTTTCCGAACGCCTTGAACGAAGATTGTCAACTCCGTCAGAATTTAGCGCCGGTCCAGAAGACGTCGAACTGGATTCAGAGTCCACCGGATTACGCGATAAAGCATCCGCATTAGAATTGATTCTCCCTGGCTTATAAACAATATCATAGTCATACTCATTCAAACGAATTCTCCACCTCATTACCCGTGAGGTTGGATCCCTCACGCTATGAAGCCAAACTAAAGGCCTATGATCAGTGATCAACGTAAATTTGTGTCCAAACAAGTACGGCCGAAAATGTTCAACAGAAAAAACGATCGCTAACATCTCCTTTTCCACAGTAGAATAATTCACCTCAGCATCGTTTAATGTTCTCGATGCAAAAGAGATCGGAAGATCCCTCCCTATCTCACCCTGACTCAGAATCCCTCCAATTGCAAAATTAGAAGCATCCGTCGTCACAAGAAACGGCTGATCAAATTTAGGATACTGCAACAAGGGTTCAGAGCACAGGATATCTCGCAAAGTTTCAAATGCAGCCTGAGTTTCATTAGTCCAAGCAAAAGGAATATCCTTCTTTAACAAGAGTGTAAGTGGTTTGCAAATTTCAGCCATATTATTAATAAACCGACGGTAATACCCAACTAAACCTACAAATTGCTTAACATTCTTCTTGTTCTTTGGAACCGGAAATTCCTTCACCGCCCTTATTTTTGCTGGATCCGGCTTAACACCAGCCTCTGAAATAACATGTCCTAAATACGAGACTTCTCGACGAAGAAAATGACATTTCTCTGGCTGCAACTGCAAACCCGAATTCCTTAATCGTTCCAAAAGTGTTCTCAATTTGCGAGCATGCTCCGATAAAGAACTAGCATAGATTACTATGTCATCCATATAAATAAATAACTCAATCCCCTGTAATCCCGATAAAATCAAATCCATGCATCTTTGGAAGGTAGCAGGAGCGTTCTTAAGCCCGAAGGGCATCCTTTGGAACTCATAATGTCCATTCGGAGTCGAAAAGGCAGTCTTAGGGCGAGACTCAGGATCTACCGGAATCTGATGAAAGCCAGAAGCTAAATCCAACGTGCTGAAATACTTTGCACCGCCTAGCTGATCCAGAATTTCAATAATATTAGGCAATGGATAAGCGTCGCTTATCGTTTTTTCATTTAGCTTCCTATAGTCAATGACCATGCGCCAACGAGGTTTACCGTCAGCACCTGCTTTCTTAGGAACTACCCACACTGGTGAGTTATAAGGAGATTGCGAGGACTGGATAATCTTATTCTGAATCAATGCGTCAACCTGTTTCCTGATTTCCTCCTTATGCACAGGTGGAAATCTATATTGCTTAGTATTAATAGGTATTTCATCCGTCGTAACAATCTTATGTTGAATCCTATCAGTTGCGCCCAGACTATCCGAAGGAAGATGAAATTGACGCGAAAATTCATTCAAAATTTCTAACAGGTTACCCCTTTCTTAATCATTCAAATCCTCCAATTTTAATAACTCATAAATCTGCGTTGTTCGACTAGCGTCAATTTGGGTAACTAAACCGCTCGAGTCTAATGCTCCTACCGACGGCGTTTGAATAACACAATCCTCCAACTCAACGGGAGGAATCGTTACTAACTCAGTCTCTAAAGTAGTATTTATAACAAAAACTTTTACAAATCCCTGATTCTGGACTACTAAAGCTTCCCCCATAAAAATTCCCGGCTTTGTTTTAATTCCCGGTAAATAGCCGTACTTCATTTCCGTATCCTTAACAGGAACACTCACTAAAGCCTTGGTCCTTGGTGGCAACGAGACTATGGAAACCAAACTGAAAGGTATCTTTGAATGAGGAATTTCAAGGACGTTTTCCGCCGAATCATAAAATCTCAAGATCGCCTGCATCTTTTCCAAAAACGGAACGCCCAAAATTCCCGACTCGCGGATCGAAATATTTTCGTCTAACACCTGAAATTTAACCTCCAAACCCCGGAAAAGAATTTTAACTTCCCCCTTCGAACTAATAATTCCAGATCCAATTCCAGCAAGATTAAAACTAATCCGAGTATCAATGAAGACATCCGAAGAAAGAATTGACTCTTTAATTAAATTTAGCTGCGAGCCAGTATCTATTATGAAGTTCCGCGGTTTGACCCCAAAATACTCGTGCGTAACCGCTACCACCGGCAAATTTCCTACCCCATCTATCCCGCTTCCGAGACAGATCCGGTAGGTGTGGCGCGCAAAATTGTCGAATTCCGCTGCACTGCGCCCTGCTGCAGGGACCCCTGAGAGTTTAAAGTCTCACCCCTTACTTTCTCCTTAGCCAAAGTAACAGTTGCTTTACCAGCCTCATCATCACGTTTCCTAAAACACCAAGACTCCTTATGACCACGCTTATCACAGTAGCTACACTTATATGAGTCCTTCTGTGAATCACGATTTTTATCCCTCTTAGGACACTGACTCCGATAATGACCCGTCTCCTTGCAATTATAGCAACGACCCGTTTCAGTCCGCGCAACATTAACTCGCGCCTCAAACCTTCGTGAATGAGAAATCGACCTCGACCTAAAATTCCCTTTCCTCTCAAAAACCTCCGCCCTCGTAATTAAATGCTCCAACTCACGAGGTTTTTACTGCTCAATGAAAAATCTCAACCTTTCCTCCACTAGACCCCACGTGAATCCATCCACAGCCGCTTCGTGTAAAACTTCACTCAACACCTCAAAACGCTCGGGAGCAAACTTCTGCTTTACAATTTCCAAACCTCGCGTCAAATTTTCCCCAACCCTGCATCCGAACGTTTGCACATCCTCATTAGGACTTTGTCGAATTCTATTCAAATCTGTAATTACTGCCGAAATGTCAAAGGCTTGGAAGAAAGTTGTTCTCAAAAGTTCCGTGAGTTCCGCAACGTTCTCCGGTTCACGCCTACAATTTACCACCCGAGCAGCACGACCTTCCAATTTGCTTAGGATAAGAGCTAAGAGATTCTTCTGATCCGCCGGATCAATCAACTCATTAGCTTTGCGACATTGTTTAATAAAAGTCATTAGGGCGTGAATATTACCATCAAAACGCGGAACCATGTCAATCGCTAATTTAATTGATAGATAATTATCATTTGTCCCTACCGTCGATCTCTGAGAGTTTCCAAGATTCTCATCCATGCTACCTCCACGAACGCTCCCCGGAGTAACATTAATTGATTCCGTTGAATTTCGACTCGACAAAACCGAATTACTCGCAAGAGAACTAGATTCCGGACTACCGACACGTCGCCTCTTACGCGGAGCAACTCTAGAACGCGGCATTCTACCAACACTAACACTAACTTGAATCGCAAGCAAACGAACTTTAATCAAATGAACTAAAAATTAATTTGAAATCTTATCTGTTTCGCTAACGGTAGCCACCCGCACGATCCGGTGAAACAGCTTCGTTGACTGATCTCCGATGGTAAGTCAGGTCTCTGGTGTTTCCTCCAGGGGCGACGAACGGCCGGTAACGTTGTAGCTCTGCACCCAGCAGCAAACGCGCCAGCAGCAAACAGGAACTTCAGCAAACAGGAACTTCAGCGAACAGGAACTTCAGCAAACAGGAACTTCAGCAAACAGGAACAACGCAATGTGATTCGACGGAATTTAGACTTCGCGGCCGTCCGAATCACCCTTCCTCCGGCATTCACCCAAAGCCCTTAGGGAAACCGCGCAAAACCCAAGGGGGAGAGGTGGCGTTCTTCGTCCTCTTTCAGTGCAACTTCTTCTCAAAAACCAGCAGGAATCTCCCACTGCAGTTCTTCACACCAAGATAAGAGTTGAATTTCTCCCTCGCTATCCCGCGAACTTCCAAGGCTATCCCACCGCTGTCACCAAAAATTTCTGTTGCGGAATTCCCCAGTGGAAAACCGAGACTAGGGGCTTCAGCCTTCGGAGCAAGTTGTGCTCCGTTCCACGACCCGCGGGAGATTTAAGAAATGAAAAACTTTGAACTTCTCAAATATTTTTAATTGAACAGAATGCGACTTGCTCTTCAAGATTAACACAATTTTTCTCTACAACATTTTTAGACAAGGCTCCTTTTATAAACTCCTGGTCCTGTTTGTAACCCTGGCAACGGGCAAAGTCCAGCTCCTCGAAGAAGGTTCCCGAAGCTTGCTCCAGCGGGGAGTCCTCTTGACCAAGCTTAGACGATCCCCCTCCAATTTGGAAGATGACCAGCTTGGCTATTCGCAGGAGTGCGGAGGCGAAGGATTCGAGTGGGGTAGCTTGACCGTGACGCGAGAGAAAGAGATAGCGAAACGCACTATTCTTTTATTTACAACCGCTAATACCTCTCTAACACACGGATACACACTAATTAAGATTCCCTCAAATGTTCAAACAACTGCGCTACAAATTACCGATTAGCAACTCAGACTTCCGAAATCTTCTAGAAACTTCCAAGCTAACGCTTAATATTAATAAATTGAAACAAGAAACTTAAAACCAAATCCAAGAATAATCCAACATTTACTGCCAAATTCAAAACCTAAATCGAAAATCGGGTTGCGATCCCGCAACAGGCTACAAACGCTATATTCTCACTAAAACGTCCGATTCTCATTCACCAAAGCTTAAATCGCGCGTTTTGACGTAAAGAGACGAACGAAACACAGTCCTAACACGCAGGAGCAACCGCGGGCGCAGGGATCTCAATACAATCGGAGTTTATCGCTTTACTGGGCCACAAACGCTATCGCCTCACTGAAACGTCCGATTTTCATTCACCGAAGCTTAAATCGCGTGTTTGGACGTGAAAAGACGAACGGAACACAGTCCTAACACGCAGGAGCAACCGCGGGCTCAGGAATCGCATTAGAATCGGAGTTTATCGCTTTATTGGGCCACAAACGCTATCTTCTCACTGAAAAGTCCGATTCTCATTCACCAAAGCTTAAATCGCGTGCTTTCACGTAAAGAGACGAACGAAACACAGTCCTAACACGCAGGAGCAACCGCGGGCTCAGGAATCGCAATACAATCGGAGTTTATCGCTTTATTGAGCTACAAACGCTATATTCTCACTGAAACGTCCGATTCTCATTCACCAAAGCTTAAATCGCGCGTTTTGACGTAAAGAGACGAACGAAACACAGTCCTAACACGCAGGAGCAACCGCGGGCGCAGGGATCTCAATACAATCGGAGTTTATCGCTTTACTGGGCCACAAACGCTATCGCCTCACTGAAACGTCCGATTTTCATTCACCGAAGCTTAAATCGCGTGTTTGGACGTGAAAAGACGAACGGAACACAGTCCTAACACGCAGGAGGAACCGCGGGCTCAGGAATCGCATTAGAATCGGAGTTTATCGCTATATTGGGCCACAAACGCTATCTTCTCACTGAAACGTCCGATTCTCATTCACCAAAGCTTAAATCGCGTGCTTTGACGTAAAGAGACGAACGAAACACAGTCCTAACACGCAGGAGCAACCGCGGGCTCAGGAATCGCAATACAATCGGAGTTTATCGTTTTATTGGGCCACAAACGCCATCTTCTCACTGCAACGTCCGATTCTCATTCACCAAAGCTTAAATCGCGTGTTTGGACGCGAAAAGTCGAACGAAACACAGTCCTAACACGCAGGAGCAACCGCGGGCTCAGGAATCGCAATACAATCGGAGTTTATCGCTTTACTGGGCCACAAACGCTATCGCCTCACTGAAACGTCCGATTTTCATTCACCGAAGCTTAAATCGCGTGTTTGGACGTGAAAAGACGAACGAAACACAGTCCTAACCCACAGGAGCAAAAGCGGGCTCAGGAATCGCAATACAATCGGAGTTTATCGCTTTATTGGGCTACAAACGCTATATTCTCACTGAAACGTCCGATTCTCATTCACCAAAGCTTAAATCGCGCGTTTTGACGTAAAGAGACGAACGAAACACAGTCCTAACACGCAGGAGCAACCGCGGGCTCAGGAATCGCAATACAATCGGAGTTTATCGCTTTATTGGGCTACAAACGCTATCGCCTCACTGAAACGTCCGATTTTCATTCACCGAAGCTTAAATCGCGTGTTTGGACGTGAAAAGACGAACGGAACACAGTCCTAACACGCAGGAGCAACCGCGGGCTCAGGAATCGCATTAGAATCGGAGTTTATCGCTTTATTGGGCCACAAACGCCATCCTCTCACTGCAACGTCCGATTCTCATTCACCAAAGCTTAAATCGCGTGTTTGGACGCGAAAAGGCGAACGAATCACAGTCCTAACACGCAGGAGCAACCGCGGGCTCAGGAATCGCAATACAATCGGAGTTTATCGCTTTATTGGGCTACAAACGCTACATTCTCACTGAAACGTCCGATTCTCATTCACCAAAGCTTAAATCGCGCGTTTTGACGTAAAGAGACGAACGAAACACAGTCCTAACACGCAGGAGCAACCGCGGGCGCAGGGATCTCAATACAATCGGAGTTTATCGCTTTACTGGGCCACAAACGCTATCGCCTCACTGAAACGTCCGATTTTCATTCACCGAAGCTTAAATCGCGTGTTTGGACGTGAAAAGACGAACGAAACACAGTCCTAACCCACAGGAGCAAAAGCGGGCTCAGGAATCGCAATACAATCGGAGTTTATCGCTTTATTGGGCCACAAACGCTATCTTCTCACTGAAAAGTCCGATTCTCATTCACCAAAGCTTAAATCGCGTGCTTTCACGTAAAGAGACGAACGAAACACAGTCCTAACACGCAGGAGCAACCGCGGGCTCAGGAATCGCAATACAATCGGAGTTTATCGCTTTATTGAGCTACAAACGCTATATTCTCACTGAAACGTCCGATTCTCATTCACCAAAGCTTAAATCGCGCGTTTTGACGTAAAGAGACGAACGAAACACAGTCCTAACACGCAGGAGCAACCGCGGGCGCAGGGATCTCAATACAATCGGAGTTTATCGCTTTACTGGGCCACAAACGCTATCGCCTCACTGAAACGTCCGATTTTCATTCACCGAAGCTTAAATCGCGTGTTTGGACGTGAAAAGACGAACGGAACACAGTCCTAACACGCAGGAGGAACCGCGGGCTCAGGAATCGCATTAGAATCGGAGTTTATCGCTATATTGGGCCACAAACGCTATCTTCTCACTGAAACGTCCGATTCTCATTCACCAAAGCTTAAATCGCGTGCTTTGACGTAAAGAGACGAACGAAACACAGTCCTAACACGCAGGAGCAACCGCGGGCTCAGGAATCGCAATACAATCGGAGTTTATCGTTTTATTGGGCCACAAACGCCATCTTCTCACTGCAACGTCCGATTCTCATTCACCAAAGCTTAAATCGCGTGTTTGGACGCGAAAAGTCGAACGAAACACAGTCCTAACACGCAGGAGCAACCGCGGGCTCAGGAATCGCAATACAATCGGAGTTTATCGCTTTACTGGGCCACAAACGCTATCGCCTCACTGAAACGTCCGATTTTCATTCACCGAAGCTTAAATCGCGTGTTTGGACGTGAAAAGACGAACGAAACACAGTCCTAACCCACAGGAGCAAAAGCGGGCTCAGGAATCGCAATACAATCGGAGTTTATCGCTTTATTGGGCTACAAACGCTATATTCTCACTGAAACGTCCGATTCTCATTCACCAAAGCTTAAATCGCGCGTTTTGACGTAAAGAGACGAACGAAACACAGTCCTAACACGCAGGAGCAACCGCGGGCTCAGGAATCGCAATACAATCGGAGTTTATCGCTTTATTGGGCTACAAACGCTATCGCCTCACTGAAACGTCCGATTTTCATTCACCGAAGCTTAAATCGCGTGTTTGGACGTGAAAAGACGAACGGAACACAGTCCTAACACGCAGGAGCAACCGCGGGCTCAGGAATCGCATTAGAATCGGAGTTTATCGCTTTATTGGGCCACAAACGCCATCCTCTCACTGCAACGTCCGATTCTCATTCACCAAAGCTTAAATCGCGTGTTTGGACGCGAAAAGGCGAACGAATCACAGTCCTAACACGCAGGAGCAACCGCGGGCTCAGGAATCGCAATACAATCGGAGTTTATCGCTTTATTGGGCTACAAACGCTACATTCTCACTGAAACGTCCGATTCTCATTCACCAAAGCTTAAATCGCGCGTTTTGACGTAAAGAGACGAACGAAACACAGTCCTAACACGCAGGAGCAACCGCGGGCGCAGGGATCTCAATACAATCGGAGTTTATCGCTTTACTGGGCCACAAACGCTATCGCCTCACTGAAACGTCCGATTTTCATTCACCGAAGCTTAAATCGCGTGTTTGGACGTGAAAAGACGAACGGAACACAGTCCTAACACGCAGGAGCAACCGCGGGCTCAGGAATCGCATTAGAATCGGAGTTTATCGCTTTATTGGGCCACAAACGCTATCTTCTCACTGAAAAGTCCGATTCTCATTCACCAAAGCTTAAATCGCGTGCTTTCACGTAAAGAGACGAACGAAACACAGTCCTAACACGCAGGAGCAACCGCGGGCTCAGGAATCGCAATACAATCGGAGTTTATCGCTTTATTGAGCTACAAACGCTATATTCTCACTGAAACGTCCGATTCTCATTCACCAAAGCTTAAATCGCGCGTTTTGACGTAAAGAGACGAACGAAACACAGTCCTAACACGCAGGAGCAACCGCGGGCGCAGGGATCTCAATACAATCGGAGTTTATCGCTTTACTGGGCCACAAACGCTATCGCCTCACTGAAACGTCCGATTTTCATTCACCGAAGCTTAAATCGCGTGTTTGGACGTGAAAAGACGAACGGAACACAGTCCTAACACGCAGGAGGAACCGCGGGCTCAGGAATCGCATTAGAATCGGAGTTTATCGCTATATTGGGCCACAAACGCTATCTTCTCACTGAAACGTCCGATTCTCATTCACCAAAGCTTAAATCGCGTGCTTTGACGTAAAGAGACGAACGAAACACAGTCCTAACACGCAGGAGCAACCGCGGGCTCAGGAATCGCAATACAATCGGAGTTTATCGTTTTATTGGGCCACAAACGCCATCTTCTCACTGCAACGTCCGATTCTCATTCACCAAAGCTTAAATCGCGTGTTTGGACGCGAAAAGTCGAACGAAACACAGTCCTAACACGCAGGAGCAACCGCGGGCTCAGGAATCGCAATACAATCGGAGTTTATCGCTTTACTGGGCCACAAACGCTATCGCCTCACTGAAACGTCCGATTTTCATTCACCGAAGCTTAAATCGCGTGTTTGGACGTGAAAAGACGAACGAAACACAGTCCTAACCCACAGGAGCAAAAGCGGGCTCAGGAATCGCAATACAATCGGAGTTTATCGCTTTATTGGGCTACAAACGCTATATTCTCACTGAAACGTCCGATTCTCATTCACCAAAGCTTAAATCGCGCGTTTTGACGTAAAGAGACGAACGAAACACAGTCCTAACACGCAGGAGCAACCGCGGGCTCAGGAATCGCAATACAATCGGAGTTTATCGCTTTATTGGGCTACAAACGCTATCGCCTCACTGAAACGTCCGATTTTCATTCACCGAAGCTTAAATCGCGTGTTTGGACGTGAAAAGACGAACGGAACACAGTCCTAACACGCAGGAGCAACCGCGGGCTCAGGAATCGCATTAGAATCGGAGTTTATCGCTTTATTGGGCCACAAACGCCATCCTCTCACTGCAACGTCCGATTCTCATTCACCAAAGCTTAAATCGCGTGTTTGGACGCGAAAAGGCGAACGAATCACAGTCCTAACACGCAGGAGCAACCGCGGGCTCAGGAATCGCAATACAATCGGAGTTTATCGCTTTATTGGGCTACAAACGCTACATTCTCACTGAAACGTCCGATTCTCATTCACCAAAGCTTAAATCGCGCGTTTTGACGTAAAGCGACGAACGAAACACAGTCCTAACACGCAGGAGCAACCGCGGGCGCAGGAATCTCAATACAATCGGAGTTTATCGCTTTACTGGGCCACAAACGCCATCTTCTCACTGCAACGTCCGATTCTCATTCACCAAAGCTTAAATCGCGTGCTTTGACGTAAAGGGACGAACGAAACACAGTCCTAACACGCAGGAGCAACCGCGGGCGCAGGAATCTCAATACAATCGGAGTTTATCGCTTTACTGGGCCACAAACGCTATCGCCTCACTGCAACGTCCCATTCTCATTCACCGAAGCTTAAATCGCGTGTTTGGACGTGAAAAGTCGAACGGAACACAGTCCTAACACGCAGGAGCAACCGCAGGCTCAGGAATCGCAATACAATCGGAGTTTATCGCTTTATTGGGCTACAAACGCTATATTCTCAGTGAAACGTCCGATTCTCATTCACCAAAGCTTAAATCGCGCTTTTTGACGTGACGAGACGAACGAAACACAGTCCTAACACGCAGGAGCAACCGCGGGCTCAGGAATCGCACTACAATCGGAGTTTATCGCTTTACTGGGCCACAAACGCTATCGCCTCACTGAAACGTCCGATTTTCATTCACCGAAGCTTAAATCGCGTGTTTGGACGTGAAAAGACGAACGGAACACAGTCCTAACACGCAGGAGGAACCGCGGGCTCAGGAATCGCATTAGAATCGGAGTTTATCGCTATATTGGGCCACAAACGCTATCTTCTCACTGAAACGTCCGATTCTCATTCACCAAAGCTTAAATCGCGTGCTTTGACGTAAAGAGACGAACGAAACACAGTCCTAACACGCAGGAGCAACCGCGGGCTCAGGAATCGCAATACAATCGGAGTTTATCGTTTTATTGGGCCACAAACGCCATCTTCTCACTGCAACGTCCGATTCTCATTCACCAAAGCTTAAATCGCGTGTTTGGACGCGAAAAGTCGAACGAAACACAGTCCTAACACGCAGGAGCAACCGCGGGCTCAGGAATCGCAATACAATCGGAGTTTATCGCTTTACTGGGCCACAAACGCTATCGCCTCACTGAAACGTCCGATTTTCATTCACCGAAGCTTAAATCGCGTGTTTGGACGTGAAAAGACGAACGAAACACAGTCCTAACCCACAGGAGCAAAAGCGGGCTCAGGAATCGCAATACAATCGGAGTTTATCGCTTTATTGGGCTACAAACGCTATATTCTCACTGAAACGTCCGATTCTCATTCACCAAAGCTTAAATCGCGCGTTTTGACGTAAAGAGACGAACGAAACACAGTCCTAACACGCAGGAGCAACCGCGGGCTCAGGAATCGCAATACAATCGGAGTTTATCGCTTTATTGGGCTACAAACGCTATCGCCTCACTGAAACGTCCGATTTTCATTCACCGAAGCTTAAATCGCGTGTTTGGACGTGAAAAGACGAACGGAACACAGTCCTAACACGCAGGAGCAACCGCGGGCTCAGGAATCGCATTAGAATCGGAGTTTATCGCTTTATTGGGCCACAAACGCCATCCTCTCACTGCAACGTCCGATTCTCATTCACCAAAGCTTAAATCGCGTGTTTGGACGCGAAAAGGCGAACGAATCACAGTCCTAACACGCAGGAGCAACCGCGGGCTCAGGAATCGCAATACAATCGGAGTTTATCGCTTTATTGGGCTACAAACGCTACATTCTCACTGAAACGTCCGATTCTCATTCACCAAAGCTTAAATCGCGCGTTTTGACGTAAAGCGACGAACGAAACACAGTCCTAACACGCAGGAGCAACCGCGGGCGCAGGAATCTCAATACAATCGGAGTTTATCGCTTTACTGGGCCACAAACGCCATCTTCTCACTGCAACGTCCGATTCTCATTCACCAAAGCTTAAATCGCGTGCTTTGACGTAAAGAGACGAACGAAACACAGTCCTAACACGCAGGAGCAACCGCGGGCGCAGGAATCTCAATAGAATCGGAGTTTATCGCTTTACTGGGCCACAAACGCCATCTTCTCACTGAAACGCCCGATTCTCATTCACCAAAGCTTAAATCGCGTGCTTTGACGTAAAGAGACGAACGAAACACAGTCCTAACACGCAGGAGCAACCGCGGGCGCAGGAATCTCAATACAATCGGAGTTTATCGCTTTACTGGGCCACAAACGCTATCGCCTCACTGCAACGTCCCATTCTCATTCACCGAAGCTTAAATCGCGTGTTTGGACGTGAAAAGTCGAACGGAACACAGTCCTAACACGCAGGAGCAACCGCAGGCTCAGGAATCGCAATACAATCGGAGTTTATCGCTTTATTGGGCTACAAACGCTATATTCTCAGTGAAACGTCCGATTCTCATTCACCAAAGCTTAAATCGCGCTTTTTGACGTGACGAGACGAACGAAACACAGTCCTAACACGCAGGAGCAACCGCGGGCTCAGGAATCGCACTACAATCGGAGTTTATCGCTTTATTCGGCCACAAACGCTATCTTCTCACTGCAACGTCCGATTCTCATTCTCCAAAGCCTAAATCGCGCGTTTTGACGTGAAAAGACGAACGGAAAACAGTCCTAACACGCAGGAGCAACCGCGGGCTCAGGAATCGCATTAGAATCGGAGTTTATCGCTTTATTGGGCCACAAACGCTATCTTCTCACTGAAACGTCCGATTCTCATTCACCAAAGCTTAACTCGCGTGCTTTCACGTAAAGAGACGAACGAAACACAGTCCTAACACGCAGGAGCAACCGCGGGCTCAGGAATCGCAATACAATCGGAGTTTATCGCTTTATTGGGCCACAAACGCCATCCTCTCACTGCAACGTCCGATTCTCATTCACCAAAGCTTAAATCGCGTGTTTGGACGCGAAAAGGCGAACGAAACACAGTCCTAACACGCAGGAGCAACCGCGGGCTCAGGAATCGCAATACAATCGGAGTTTATCGCTTTATTGGGCTACAAACGCTACATTCTCACTGAAACGTCCGATTCTCATTCACCAAAGCTTAAATCGCGCGTTTTGACGTAAAGCGACGAACGAAACACAGTCCTAACACGCAGGAGCAACCGCGGGCGCAGGAATCTCAATACAATCGGAGTTTATCGCTTTACTGGGCCACAAACGCCATCTTCTCACTGAAACGTCGGATTCTCATTCACCAAAGCTTAAATCGCGTGCTTTGACGTAAAGAGACGAACGAAACACAGTCCTAACACGCAGGAGCAACCGCGGGCTCAGGAAACGCAATACAATCGGAGTTTATCGCTTTACTGGGCCACAAACGCTATCGCCTCACTGAAACGTCCGATTTTCATTCACCAAAGCTTAAATCGAGTGCTTTGACGTAAAGAGGCGAACGCAGCACAGTCCTAACACGCAGGAGCAACCGCGGGCTCAGGAATCGCAATACAATCGGAGTTTATCGCTTTATTGGGCTACAAACGCTATCTTCTCACTGAAACGTCCGATTTTCATTCACCGCAGCTTAAATCGCGTGTTTGGACGTGAAAAGACGAACGGAACACAGTCCTAACACGCAGGAGCAACCGCGGGCTCAGGAATCGCATTAGAATCGGAGTTTATCGCTATATTGGGCCACAAACGCCATCTTCTCACTGCAACGTCCGATTCTCATTCACCAAAGCTTAAATCGCGTGTTTGGACGTGAAAAGTCGAACGGAACACAGTCCTAACACGCAGGAGCAACCGCGGGCTCAGGAATCGCAATACAATCGGAGTTTATCGCTTTATTCGGCCACAAACGCTATCTTCTCACTGAAACGTCCGATTCTCATTCACCAAAGCTTAAATCGCGTGCCTTGACGTAAAGAGACGAACGGAACACAGTCCTAACACGCAGGAGCAACCGCGGGCTCAGGAATCGCAATACAATCGGAGTTTATCGCTTTATTGGGCCACAAACGCTATCGCCTCACTGAAACGTCCGATTCTCATTCACCAAAGCTTAAATCGCGTGCTTTGACGTAAAGAGACGAACGAAACACAGTCCTAACACGCAGGAGCAACCGCGGGCTCAGGAATCGCAATACAATCGGAGTTTATCGCTTTATTGGGCCACAAACGCTATCGCCTCACTGAAACGTCCGATTCTCATTCACCAAAGCTTAAATCGCGTGCTTTGACGTAAAGAGACGAACGAAACACAGTCCTAACACGCAGGAGCAACCGCGGGCTCAGGAATCGCAATACAATCGGAGTTTATCGCTTTATTCGGCCACAAACGCTATCTTCTCACTGAAACGTCCGATTCTCATTCACCAAAGCTTAAATCGCGTGCCTTGACGTAAAGAGACGAACGGAACACAGTCCTAACACGCAGGAGCAACCGCGGGCACAGGAATCGCAATACAATCGGAGTTTATCGCCTTATTGGGCCACAAACGCCATCTTTTCACTGCAACGTCCGATTCTCATTCACCAAAGCTTAAATCGCGTGCCTTGACGTAAAGAGACGAACGGAACACAGTCCTAACACGCAGGAGCAACCGCGGGCTCAGGAATCGCAATACAATCGGAGTTTATCGCTTTATTGGGCCACAAACGCTATCGCCTCACTGAAACGTCCGATTCTCATTCACCAAAGCTTAAATCGCGTGCTTTGACGTAAAGAGACGAACGAAACACAGTCCTAACACGCAGGAGCAACCGCGGGCTCAGGAATCGCAATACAATCGGAGTTCATCGCCTTATTGGGCCACAACCGCTATCTTCTCACTGCAACGTCCGATTCTCATTCACCGAAGGTTAAATCGCGTGTTTGGACGTGAAAAGTCGAACGGAACACAGTCCTAACACGCAGGAGCAACCGCGGGCTCAGGAATCGCAATACAATCGGAGTTTATCGCTTTATTCGGCCACAAACGCTATCTTCTCACTGAAACGTCCGATTCTCATTCACCAAAGCTTAAATCGCGTGCCTTGACGTAAAGAGACGAACGGAACACAGTCCTAACACGCAGGAGCAACCGCGGGCTCAGGAATCGCAATACAATCGGAGTTTATCGCCTTATTGGGCCACAAACGCCATCTTTTCACTGCAACGTCCGATTCTCATTCACCAAAGCTTAAATCGCGTGCTTTGATGTAAAGAGACGAACGGAACACAGTCCTAACACGCAGGAGCAACCGCGGGCTCAGGAATCGCAATACAATCGGAGTTTATCGCTTTATTGGGCCACAAACGCCATCTTCTCACTGCAACGTCCGATTCTCATTCACCAAAGCTTAAATCGCGTGTTTGGACGTGAAAAGTCGAACGGAACACAGTCCTAACACGCAGGAGCAACCGCGGGCTCAGGAATCGCAATACAATCGGAGTTTATCGCTTTATTCGGCCACAAACGCTATCTTCTCACTGAAACGTCCGATTCTCATTCACCAAAGCTTAAATTGCGTGCCTTGACGTAAAGAGACGAACGGAACACAGTCCTAACACGCAGGAGCAACCGCGGGCTCAGGAATCGCAATACAATCGGAGTTTATCGCTTTATTGGGCCACAAACGCTATCGCCTCACTGAAACGTCCGATTCTCATTCACCAAAGCTTAAATCGCGTGCTTTGACGTAAAGAGACGAACGAAACACAGTCCTAACACGCAGGAGCAACCGCGGGCTCAGGAATCGCAATACAATCGGAGTTTATCGCTTTATTGGGCCACAAACGCTATCGCCTCACTGAAACGTCCGATTCTCATTCACCAAAGCTTAAATCGCGTGCTTTGACGTAAAGAGACGAACGAAACACAGTCCTAACACGCAGGAGCAACCGCGGGCTCAGGAATCGCAATACAATCGGAGTTTATCGCTTTATTGGGCCACAAACGCTATCGCGTCACTGAAACGTCCGATTCCCATTCACCAAAGCTTAAATCGCGTGCTTTGACGTAAAGAGACGAACGAAACACAGTCCTAACACGCAGGAGCAACCGCGGGCTCAGGAATCGCAATACAATCGGAGTTCATCGCCTTATTGGGCCACAAACGCTATCTTCTCACTGCAACGTCCGATTCTCATTCACCAAAGCTTAAATCGCGCGTTTTGACGTGAAAAGACGTACGGAACACAGCCCTAACACGCAGGAGCAACCGCGGGCTCAGGAATCGCAATAGAATCGGAGTTCATCGCCTTATTGGGCCACAAACGCTATCTTCTCACTGCAACGTCCGATTCTCATTCACCGAAGGTTAAATCGCGTGTTTGGACGTGAAAAGTCGAACGGAACACAGTCCTAACACGCAGGAGCAACCGCGGGCTCAGGAATCGCAATACAATCGGAGTTTATCGCTTTATTCGGCCACAAACGCTATCTTCTCACTGAAACGTCCGATTCTCATTCACCAAAGCTTAAATCGCGTGCCTTGACGTAAAGAGACGAACGGAACACAGTCCTAACACGCAGGAGCAACCGCGGGCTCAGGAATCGCAATACAATCGGAGTTTATCGCCTTATTGGGCCACAAACGCCATCTTTTCACTGCAACGTCCGATTCTCATTCACCAAAGCTTAAATCGCGTGCTTTGATGTAAAGAGACGAACGGAACACAGTCCTAACACGCAGGAGCAACCGCGGGCTCAGGAATCGCAATACAATCGGAGTTTATCGCTTTATTGGGCCACAAACGCCATCTTCTCACTGCAACGTCCGATTCTCATTCAGCAAAGCTTAAATCGCCTGTTTGGACGTGAAAAGTCGAACGGAACACAGTCCTAACACGCAGGAGCAACCGCGGGCTCAGGAAACGCAATACAATCGGAGTTTATCGCTTTATTGGGCTACAAATTCTATATTCTCACTGAAACGTCCGATTCTCATTCACCAAAGCTTAAATCGCGTGCTTTGACGTAAAGAGACGAACGAAACACAGTCCTAACACGCAGGAGCAACCGCGGGCTCAGGAATCGCAATACAATCGGAGTTCATCGCCTTATTGGGCCACAAACGCTATCTTCTCACTGCAACGTCCGATTCTCATTCACCAAAGCTTAAATCGCGCGTTTTGACGTGAAAAGACGTACGGAACACAGCCCTAACACGCAGGAGCAACCGCGGGCTCAGGAATCGCAATAGAATCGGAGTTCATCGCCTTATTGGGCCACAAACGCTATCTTCTCACTGCAACGTCCGATTCTCATTCACCGAAGGTTAAATCGCGTGTTTTGACGTGAAAAGTCGAACGGAACACAGTCCTAACACGCAGGAGCAACCGCGGGCTCAGGAATCGCAATACAATCGGAGTTTATCGCTTTATTCGGCCACAAACGCTATCTTCTCACTGAAACGTCCGATTCTCATTCACCAAAGCTTAAATCGCGTGCCTTGACGTAAAGAGACGAACGGAACACAGTCCTAACACGCAGGAGCAACCGCGGGCTCAGGAATCGCAATACAATCGGAGTTTATCGCCTTATTGGGCCACAAACGCCATCTTTTCACTGCAACGTCCGATTCTCATTCACCAAAGCTTAAATCGCGTGCTTTGATGTAAAGAGACGAACGGAACACAGTCCTAACACGCAGGAGCAACCGCGGGCTCAGGAATCGCAATACAATCGGAGTTTATCGCCTTATTGGGCCACAAACGCCATCTTTTCACTGCAACGTCCGATTCTCATTCACCAAAGCTTAAATCGCGTGCTTTGATGTAAAGAGACGAACGGAACACAGTCCTAACACGCAGGAGCAACCGCGGGCTCAGGAATCGCAATACAATCGGAGTTTATCGCTTTATTGGGCCACAAACGCCATCTTCTCACTGCAAGGTCCGATTCTCATTCAGCAAAGCTTAAATCGCCTGTTTGGACGTGAAAAGTCGAACGGAACACAGTCCTAACACGCAGGAGCAACCGCGGGCTCAGGAAACGCAATACAATCGGAGTTTATCGCTTTATTGGGCTACAAATTCTATATTCTCACTGAAACGTCCGATTCTCATTCACCAAAGCTTAAATCGCGCGTTTTGGCGTAAAGAGACGAACGAAAAACAGTCCTAACACGCAGGAGCAACCGCGGGCTCAGGAATCGCAATACAATCGGAGTTTATCGCTTTACTGGGCCACAAACGCTATTGCCTCACTGAAACGTCCGATTTTCATTCACCGAAGCTTAAATCGCGTGCTTTGACGTAAAGAGACGAACGGAACATAGTCCTAACACGCAGGACAACCGCGGGCTCAGGAATCGCAATACAATCGGAGTTTATCGCTTTACTGGGCCACAAACGCTATCTTCTCACTGAAACGTCCGATTTTCATTCACCGCAGCTTAAATCGCGTGTTTGGACGTGAAAAGACGAACGGAACACAGCTCTAACACGCAGGAGCAACCGCGGGCTCAGGAATCGCAATACAATCGGAGTTTATCGCTTTATTGGGCCACAAACGCTATCTTCTCACTGCAACGTCCGATTCTCATTCACCGAAGCTTAAATCGCGTGTTTGGACGTGAAAAGTCGCACGGAACACAGCCCTAACACGCAGGAGCAACCGCGGGCTCAGGAATCGCAATACAATCGGAGTTTATCGCTTTATTGGGCCACAAACGCTATCTTCTCACTGCAACGTCCGATTCTCATTCACCGAAGCTTAAATCGCGTGTTTGGACGTGAAAAGTCGAATGGAACACAGTCCTAACATGCAGGAGCAACCGCAGGCTCAGGAATAGCAATAGAATCGGAGTTTATCGCTATATTGGGCCACAAACGCCATCTTCTCACTTCAACGTCCGATTCTCATTTACCAAAGCTTAAATCGCGTGCTTTGACGTAAAGAGACGAACGGAACACAGTCCTAACACGCAGGAGCAACCGCGGGCTCAGGAATCGCAATACAATCGGAGTTTATCGCTTTACTGGGCCACAAACGCTATCTTCTCACTGCAACGTCCGATTCTCATTCACCGAAGGTTAAATCGCGTGTTTGGACGTGAAAAGTCGAACGGAACACAGTCCTAACATGCAGAAGCAACCGCAGGCTCAGGAATAGCAATAGAATCGGAGTTTATCGCTATATTGGGCCACAAACGCCATCTTCTCACTGCAACGTCCGATTCTCATTCACCGCAGCTTAAATCGCGTGTTTGGACGTGAAAAGACGAACGGAACACAGTCCTAACACGCAGGAGCAACCGCGGGCTCAGGAATCGCAATACAATCGGAGTTTATCGCTTTATTGGGCCACAAACGCTATCGCCTCACTGAAACGTCCGATTCCCATTCACCAAAGCTTAAATCGCGTGCTTTGACGTAAAGAGACGAACGAAACACAGTCCTAACACGCAGGAGCAACCGCGGGCTCAGGAATCGCAATACAATCGGAGTTTATCGCTTTATTGGGCCACAAACGCCATCGCCTCACTGAAACGTCCGATTCTCATTCACCAAAGCTTAAATCGCGTGCTTTGACGTAAAGAGACGAACGAAACACAGTCCTAACACGCAGGAGCAACCGCGGGCTCAGGAATCGCAATACAATCGGAGTTTATCGCTATATTGGGCCACAAACGCCATCTTCTCACTTCAACGTCCGATTCTCATTCACCAAAGCTTAAATCGCGTGCTTTGACGTAAAGAGACGAACGGAACACAGTCCTAACACGCAGGAGCAACCGCGGGCTCAGGAATCGCAATACAATCGGAGTTTATCGCTTTACTGGGCCACAAACGCTATCTTCTCACTGCAACGTCCGATTCTCATTCACCGAAGCTTAAATCGCGTGTTTGGACGTGAAAAGTCGAACGGAACACAGTCCTAACATGCAGAAGCAACCGCAGGCTCAGGAATCGCAATACAATCGGAGTTTATCGCTTTATTGGGCCACAAACGCTATCGCCTCACTGAAACGTCCGATTCCCATTCACCAAAGCTTAAATCGCGTGCTTTGACGTAAAGAGACGAACGAAACACAGTCCTAACACGCAGGAGCAACCGCGGGCTCAGGAATCGCAATACAATCGGAGTTTATCGCTTTATTGGGCCACAAACGCTATCGCCTCACTGAAACGTCCGATTCTCATTCACCAAAGCTTAAATCGCGTGCTTTGACGTAAAGAGACGAACGAAACACAGTCCTAACACGCAGGAGCAACCGCGGGCTCAGGAATCGCAATACAATCGGAGTTTATCGCTTTATTGGGCCACAAACGCCATCTTCTCACTGCAACGTCCGATTCTCATTCACCAAAGCTTAAATCGCGTGTTTGGACGTGAAAAGTCGAACGGAACACAGTCCTAACACGCAGGAGCAACCGCGGGCTCAGGAATCGCAATACAATCGGAGTTTATCGCTTTATTGGGCCACAAACGCTATCGCCTCACTGAAACGTCCGATTCTCATTCACCAAAGCTTAAATCGCGTGCTTTGACGTAAAGAGACGAACGAAACACAGTCCTAACACGCAGGAGCAACCGCGGGCTCAGGAATCGCAATACAATCGGAGTTTATCGCTTTATTGGGCCACAAACGCTATCGCCTCACTGAAACGTCCGATTCTCATTCACCAAAGCTTAAATCGCGTGCTTTGACGTAAAGAGACGAACGAAACACAGTCCTAACACGCAGGAGCAACCGCGGGCTCAGGAATCGCAATACAATCGGAGTTTATCGCTTTATTGGGCCACAAACGCTATCGCGTCACTGAAACGTCCGATTCCCATTCACCAAAGCTTAAATCGCGTGCTTTGACGTAAAGAGACGAACGAAACACAGTCCTAACACGCAGGAGCAACCGCGGGCTCAGGAATCGCAATACAATCGGAGTTCATCGCCTTATTGGGCCACAAACGCTATCTTCTCACTGCAACGTCCGATTCTCATTCACCAAAG
>CAXDIT010000132.1:0-15384 GCA_963989405.1 Trypoxylon attenuatum | reverse complement strand
GGTCCGACGCGTCGGGGATCGAAAGTCACACGCGGCTGGAACTTGGTCGCTGACTGTGTATCTACGGTCCGACGCGTCGGGGATCGAAAGTCACACGCGGCTGGAACTTAGTCGTTGAGAGTGCACCTACGGTCCGACGCGTCGGGAATCGAAAGTCACACGCGGCTGGAACTTAGTCGCTGAGTGTGTATCTACGGTCCGACGCGTCGGGAATCGAAAGTCACACGCGGCTGGAACTTAGTCGCTGAGTGTGTATCTACGGTCCGACGCGTCGGGAATCGAAAGTCACACGCGGCTGGAACTTAGTCGTTGAGAGTGCACCTACGGTCCGACGCGTCGGGAATCGAAAGTCACACGCGGCTGGAACTTGGTCTCTGAGCGTTCATCTACTGTCCGACGCGTCGGGGATCGAAAGTCACACGCGGCTGGAACTTCGTCGCTGAGTGTGTATCTACGGTCCGACGCGTCGGGGATCGAGAGTCACACGCGGCTGGAACTTAGTCGCTGAGTGTGTATCTACGGTCCGACGCGTCGGGGATCGAAAGTCACACGCGGCTGGAACTTAGTCGCTGAGCGTTCATCTACGGTCCGACGCGTCGGGAATCGAAAGTCACACGCGGCTGGAACTTAGTCGTTGAGAGTGCGTCTACGGTCCGACGCGTCGGGGATCGAAAGTCACACGCGGCTGGAACTTAGTCGCTGAGTGTGTATCTACGGTCCGACGCGTCGGGAATCGAAAGTCACACGCGGCTGGAACTTAGTCTCTGAGCGTTCATCTACGGTCCGACGCGTCGGGGATCGAAAGTCACACGCGGCTGGAACTTGGTCGCTGACTGTGTATCTACGGTCCGACGCGTCGGGGATCGAAAGTCACACGCGGCTGGAACTTAGTCGTTGAGAGTGCACCTACGGTCCGACGCGTCGGGAATCGAAAGTCACACGCGGCTGGAACTTAGTCGTTGAGAGTGCACCTACGGTCCGACGCGTCGGGAATCGAAAGTCACACGCGGCTGGAACTTAGTCGTTGAGAGTGCACCTACGGTCCGACGCGTCGGGAATCGAAAGTCACACGCGGCTGGAACTTAGTCTCTGAGCGTTCATCTACGGTCCGACGCGTCGGGGATCGAAAGTCACACGCGGCTGGAACTTGGTCGCTGAGTGTGTATCTACGGTCCGACGCGTCGGGGATCGAAAGTCACACGCGGCTGGAACTTGGTCGCTGAGTGTGTATCTACGGTCCGACGCGTCGGGGATCGAAAGTCACACGCGGCTGGAACTTAGTCGCTGAGTGTGTATCTACGGTCCGACGCGTCGGGGATCGAGAGTCACACGCGGCTGGAACTTAGTCGTTGAGAGTGCACCTACGGTCCGACGCGTCGGGAATCGAAAGTCACACGCGGCTGGAACTTAGTCTCTGAGCGTTCATCTACGGTCCGACGCGTCGGGGATCGAAAGTCACACGCGGCTGGAACTTAGTCGCTGAGTGTGTATCTACGGTCCGACGCGTCGGGAATCGAAAGTCACACGCGGCTGGAACTTAGTCATTGAGAGTGCACCTACGGTCCGACGCGTCGGGAATCGAAAGTCACACGCGGCTGGAACTTAGTCTCTGAGCGTTCATCTACGGTCCGACGCGTCGGGGATCGAAAGTCACACGCGGCTGGAACTTGGTCGCTGACTGTGTATCTACGGTCCGACGCGTCGGGGATCGAAAGTCACACGCGGCTGGAACTTAGTCGCTGAGTGTGTATCTACGGTCCGACGCGTCGGGGATCGAGAGTCACACGCGGCTGGAACTTAGTCGTTGAGAGTGCGTCTACGGTCCGACGCGTCGGGGATCGAAAGTCACACGCGGCTGGAACTTAGTCGCTGAGTGTGTATCTACGGTCCGACGCGTCGGGAATCGAAAGTCACACGCGGCTGGAACTTAGTCGCTGAGTGTGTATCTACGGTCCGACGCGTCGGGAATCGAAAGTCACACGCGGCTGGAACTTAGTCTCTGAGCGTTCATCTACGGTCCGACGCGTCGGGGATCGAAAGTCACACGCGGCTGGAACTTGGTCGCTGACTGTGTATCTACGGTCCGACGCGTCGGGGATCGAAAGTCACACGCGGCTGGAACTTAGTCGCTGAGTGTGTATCTACGGTCCGACGCGTCGGGGATCGAGAGTCACACGCGGCTGGAACTTAGTCGTTGAGAGTGCACCTACGGTCCGACGCGTCGGGAATCGAAAGTCACACGCGGCTGGAACTTAGTCTCTGAGCGTTCATCTACGGTCCGACGCGTCGGGGATCGAAAGTCACACGCGGCTGGAACTTAGTCGCTGAGTGTGTATCTACGGTCCGACGCGTCGGGGATCGAGAGTCACACGCGGCTGGAACTTAGTCGTTGAGAGTGCACCTACGGTCCGACGCGTCGGGAATCGAAAGTCACACGCGGCTGGAACTTAGTCTCTGAGCGTTCATCTACGGTCCGACGCGTCGGGGATCGAAAGTCACACGCGGCTGGAACTTGGTCGCTGAGTGTGTATCTACGGTCCGACGCGTCGGGGATCGAAAGTCACACGCGGCTGGAACTTGGTCTCTGAGCGTTCATCTACGGTCCGACGCGTCGGGGATCGAAAGTCACACGCGGCTGGAACTTGGTCGCTGACTGTGTATCTACGGTCCGACGCGTCGGGGATCGAAAGTCACACGCGGCTGGAACTTAGTCGCTGAGTGTGTATCTACGGTCCGACGCGTCGGGAATCGAAAGTCACACGCGGCTGGAACTTAGTCGTTGAGAGTGCGTCTACGGTCCGACGCGTCGGGGATCGAAAGTCACACGCGGCTGGAACTTAGTCGCTGAGTGTGTATCTACGGTCCGACGCGTCGGGAATCGAAAGTCACACGCGGCTGGAACTTAGTCGCTGAGTGTGTATCTACGGTCCGACGCGTCGGGGATCGAGAGTCACACGCGGCTGGAACTTAGTCGCTGAGTGTGTATCTACGGTCCGACGCGTCGGGGATCGAAAGTCACACGCGGCTGGAACTTAGTCGCTGAGCGTTCATCTACGGTCCGACGCGTCGGGAATCGAAAGTCACACGCGGCTGGAACTTAGTCGCTGAGCGTTCATCTACGGTCCGACGCGTCGGGAATCGAAAGTCACACGCGGCTGGAACTTAGTCGCTGAGCGTTCATCTACGGTCCGACGCGTCGGGAATCGAAAGTCACACGCGGCTGGAACTTAGTCGTTGAGAGTGCACCTACGGTCCGACGCGTCGGGAATCGAAAGTCACACGCGGCTGGAACTTAGTCTCTGAGCGTTCATCTACGGTCCGACGCGTCGGGGATCGAAAGTCACACGCGGCTGGAACTTAGTCGCTGAGTGTGTATCTACGGTCCGACGCGTCGGGAATCGAAAGTCACACGCGGCTGGAACTTAGTCGTTGAGAGTGCACCTACGGTCCGACGCGTCGGGAATCGAAAGTCACACGCGGCTGGAACTTAGTCTCTGAGCGTTCATCTACGGTCCGACGCGTCGGGGATCGAAAGTCACACGCGGCTGGAACTTAGTCGCTGAGTGTGTATCTACGGTCCGACGCGTCGGGGATCGAAAGTCACACGCGGCTGGAACTTAGTCGCTGAGTGTGTATCTACGGTCCGACGCGTCGGGGATCGAAAGTCACACGCGGCTGGAACTTAGTCGCTGAGTGTGTATCTACGGTCCGACGCGTCGGGAATCGAAAGTCACACGCGGCTGGAACTTAGTCGTTGAGAGTGCGTCTACGGTCCGACGCGTCGGGGATCGAAAGTCACACGCGGCTGGAACTTAGTCGCTGAGTGTGTATCTACGGTCCGACGCGTCGGGGATCGAGAGTCACACGCGGCTGGAACTTAGTCGCTGAGTGTGTATCTACGGTCCGACGCGTCGGGGATCGAAAGTCACACGCGGCTGGAACTTAGTCGCTGAGTGTGTATCTACGGTCCGACGCGTCGGGGATCGAGAGTCACACACGGCTGGAACTTAGTCGCTGAGTGTGTATCTACGGTCCGACGCGTCGGGGATCGAAAGTCACACGCGGCTGGAACTTAGTCGCTGAGCGTTCATCTACGGTCCGACGCGTCGGGAATCGAAAGTCACACGCGGCTGGAACTTAGTCGCTGAGCGTTCATCTACGGTCCGACGCGTCGGGAATCGAAAGTCACGCGCGGCTGGAACTTAGTCGCTGAGCGTTCATCTACGGTCCGACGCGTCGGGAATCGAAAGTCACACGCGGCTGGAACTTAGTCGTTGAGAGTGCGTCTACGGTCCGACGCGTCGGGGATCGAAAGTCACACGCGGCTGGAACTTAGTCGCTGAGCGTTCATCTACGGTCCGACGCGTCGGGAATCGAAAGTCACACGCGGCTGGAACTTAGTCGCTGAGTGTGTATCTACGGTCCGACGCGTCGGGAATCGAAAGTCACACGCGGCTGGAACTTAGTCATTGAGAGTGCACCTACGGTCCGACGCGTCGGGAATCGAAAGTCACACGCGGCTGGAACTTAGTCTCTGAGCGTTCATCTACGGTCCGACGCGTCGGGGATCGAAAGTCACACGCGGCTGGAACTTGGTCGCTGACTGTGTATCTACGGTCCGACGCGTCGGGGATCGAAAGTCACACGCGGCTGGAACTTAGTCGTTGAGAGTGCACCTACGGTCCGACGCGTCGGGAATCGAAAGTCACACGCGGCTGGAACTTAGTCGCTGAGTGTGTATCTACGGTCCGACGCGTCGGGAATCGAAAGTCACACGCGGCTGGAACTTAGTCGCTGAGTGTGTATCTACGGTCCGACGCGTCGGGAATCGAAAGTCACACGCGGCTGGAACTTAGTCGCTGAGCGTTCATCTACGGTCCGACGCGTCGGGAATCGAAAGTCACACGCGGCTGGAACTTAGTCGTTGAGAGTGCACCTACGGTCCGACGCGTCGGGAATCGAAAGTCACACGCGGCTGGAACTTAGTCTCTGAGCGTTCATCTACGGTCCGACGCGTCGGGGATCGAAAGTCACACGCGGCTGGAACTTAGTCGCTGAGTGTGTATCTACGGTCCGACGCGTCGGGAATCGAAAGTCACACGCGGCTGGAACTTAGTCGTTGAGAGTGCACCTACGGTCCGACGCGTCGGGAATCGAAAGTCACACGCGGCTGGAACTTAGTCTCTGAGCGTTCATCTACGGTCCGACGCGTCGGGGATCGAAAGTCACACGCGGCTGGAACTTAGTCGCTGAGTGTGTATCTACGGTCCGACGCGTCGGGGATCGAAAGTCACACGCGGCTGGAACTTAGTCGTTGAGAGTGCACCTACGGTCCGACGCGTCGGGGATCGAAAGTCACACGCGGCTGGAACTTAGTCGCTGAGTGTGTATCTACGGTCCGACGCGTCGGGAATCGAAAGTCACACGCGGCTGGAACTTACTCGCTGAGCGTTCATCTACGGTCCGACGCGTCGGGAATCGAAAGTCACACGCGGCTGGAACTTAGTCGCTGAGTGTGTATCTACGGTCCGACGCGTCGGGAATCGAAAGTCACACGCGGCTGGAACTTAGTCATTGAGAGTGCACCTACGGTCCGACGCGTCGGGAATCGAAAGTCACACGCGGCTGGAACTTAGTCGCTGAGTGTGTATCTACGGTCCGACGCGTCGGGAATCGAAAGTCACACGCGGCTGGAACTTAGTCATTGAGAGTGCACCTACGGTCCGACGCGTCGGGAATCGAAAGTCACACGCGGCTGGAACTTAGTCGCTGAGTGTGTATCTACGGTCCGACGCGTCGGGAATCGAAAGTCACACGCGGCTGGAACTTAGTCATTGAGAGTGCACCTACGGTCCGACGCGTCGGGAATCGAAAGTCACACGCGGCTGGAACTTAGTCATTGAGAGTGCACCTACGGTCCGACGCGTCGGGAATCGAAAGTCACACGCGGCTGGAACTTAGTCTCTGAGCGTTCATCTACGGTCCGACGCGTCGGGGGGATCGAAAGTCACACGCGGCTGGAACTTGGTCGCTGACTGTGTATCTACGGTCCGACGCGTCGGGGATCGAAAGTCACACGCGGCTGGAACTTAGTCGTTGAGAGTGCACCTACGGTCCGACGCGTCGGGAATCGAAAGTCACACGCGGCTGGAACTTAGTCGCTGAGTGTGTATCTACGGTCCGACGCGTCGGAATCGAAAGTCACACGCGGCTGGAACTTAGTCGCTGAGTGTGTATCTACGGTCCGACGCGTCGGGAATCGAAAGTCACACGCGGCTGGAACTTAGTCGCTGAGCGTTCATCTACGGTCCGACGCGTCGGGAATCGAAAGTCACACGCGGCTGGAACTTAGTCGTTGAGAGTGCACCTACGGTCCGACGCGTCGGGAATCGAAGTCACACGCGGCTGGAACTTAGTCTCTGAGCGTTCATCTACGGTCCGACGCGTCGGGGATCGAAAGTCACACGCGGCTGGAACTTAGTCGCTGAGTGTGTATCTACGGTCCGACGCGTCGGGAATCGAAAGTCACACGCGGCTGGAACTTAGTCGTTGAGAGTGCACCTACGGTCCGACGCGTCGGGAATCGAAAGTCACACGCGGCTGGAACTTAGTCTCTGAGCGTTCATCTACGGTCCGACGCGTCGGGGATCGAAAGTCACACGCGGCTGGAACTTAGTCGCTGAGTGTGTATCTACGGTCCGACGCGTCGGGGATCGAAAGTCACACGCGGCTGGAACTTAGTCGTTGAGAGTGCACCTACGGTCCGACGCGTCGGGGATCGAAAGTCACACGCGGCTGGAACTTAGTCTCTGAGCGTTCATCTACGGTCCGACGCGTCGGGGATCGAAAGTCACACGCGGCTGGAACTTGGTCGCTGACTGTGTATCTACGGTCCGACGCGTCGGGGATCGAAAGTCACACGCGGCTGGAACTTAGTCGTTGAGAGTGCACCTACGGTCCGACGCGTCGGGAATCGAAAGTCACACGCGGCTGGAACTTAGTCGTTGAGAGTGCACCTACGGTCCGACGCGTCGGGAATCGAAAGTCACACGCGGCTGGAACTTAGTCATTGAGAGTGCACCTACGGTCCGACGCGTCGGGAATCGAAAGTCACACGCGGCTGGAACTTAGTCTCTGAGCGTTCATCTACGGTCCGACGCGTCGGGGATCGAAAGTCACACGCGGCTGGAACTTGGTCGCTGACTGTGTATCTACGGTCCGACGCGTCGGGGATCGAAAGTCACACGCGGCTGGAACTTAGTCGTTGAGAGTGCACCTACGGTCCGACGCGTCGGGAATCGAAAGTCACACGCGGCTGGAACTTAGTCGCTGAGTGTGTATCTACGGTCCGACGCGTCGGGAATCGAAAGTCACACGCGGCTGGAACTTAGTCGCTGAGTGTGTATCTACGGTCCGACGCGTCGGGAATCAAAAGTCACACGCGGCTGGAACTTAGTCGCTGAGTGTGTATCTACGGTCCGACGCGTCGGGGATCGAAAGTCACACGCGGCTGGAACTTAGTCGTTGAGAGTGCACCTACGGTCCGACGCGTCGGGGATCGAAAGTCACACGCGGCTGGAACTTAGTCGCTGAGTGTGTATCTACGGTCCGACGCGTCGGGAATCGAAAGTCACACGCGGCTGGAACTTACTCGCTGAGCGTTCATCTACGGTCCGACGCGTCGGGAATCGAAAGTCACACGCGGCTGGAACTTAGTCGCTGAGTGTGTATCTACGGTCCGACGCGTCGGGAATCGAAAGTCACACGCGGCTGGAACTTAGTCATTGAGAGTGCACCTACGGTCCGACGCGTCGGGAATCGAAAGTCACACGCGGCTGGAACTTAGTCGCTGAGTGTGTATCTACGGTCCGACGCGTCGGGAATCGAAAGTCACACGCGGCTGGAACTTAGTCATTGAGAGTGCACCTACGGTCCGACGCGTCGGGAATCGAAAGTCACACGCGGCTGGAACTTAGTCGCTGAGTGTGTATCTACGGTCCGACGCGTCGGGAATCGAAAGTCACACGCGGCTGGAACTTAGTCGTTGAGAGTGCACCTACGGTCCGACGCGTCGGGAATCGAAAGTCACACGCGGCTGGAACTTAGTCTCTGAGCGTTCATCTACGGTCCGACGCGTCGGGGATCGAAAGTCACACGCGGCTGGAACTTAGTCGCTGAGTGTGTATCTACGGTCCGACGCGTCGGGGATCGAGAGTCACACGCGGCTGGAACTTAGTCGCTGAGTGTGTATCTACGGTCCGACGCGTCGGGGATCGAAAGTCACACGCGGCTGGAACTTAGTCGCTGAGCGTTCATCTACGGTCCGACGCGTCGGGAATCGAAAGTCACACGCGGCTGGAACTTAGTCGCTGAGTGTGTATCTACGGTCCGACGCGTCGGGAATCGAAAGTCACACGCGGCTGGAACTTAGTCATTGAGAGTGCACCTACGGTCCGACGCGTCGGGAATCGAAAGTCACACGCGGCTGGAACTTAGTCTCTGAGCGTTCATCTACGGTCCGACGCGTCGGGGATCGAAAGTCACACGCGGCTGGAACTTGGTCGCTGACTGTGTATCTACGGTCCGACGCGTCGGGGATCGAAAGTCACACGCGGCTGGAACTTAGTCGTTGAGAGTGCACCTACGGTCCGACGCGTCGGGAATCGAAAGTCACACGCGGCTGGAACTTAGTCGCTGAGTGTGTATCTACGGTCCGACGCGTCGGGAATCGAAAGTCACACGCGGCTGGAACTTAGTCGCTGAGTGTGTATCTACGGTCCGACGCGTCGGGGATCGAGAGTCACACGCGGCTGGAACTTAGTCGTTGAGAGTGCACCTACGGTCCGACGCGTCGGGAATCGAAAGTCACACGCGGCTGGAACTTAGTCTCTGAGCGTTCATCTACGGTCCGACGCGTCGGGGATCGAAAGTCACACGCGGCTGGAACTTAGTCGCTGAGTGTGTATCTACGGTCCGACGCGTCGGGGATCGAGAGTCACACGCGGCTGGAACTTAGTCGTTGAGAGTGCACCTACGGTCCGACGCGTCGGGAATCGAAAGTCACACGCGGCTGGAACTTAGTCTCTGAGCGTTCATCTACGGTCCGACGCGTCGGGGATCGAAAGTCACACGCGGCTGGAACTTGGTCGCTGAGTGTGTATCTACGGTCCGACGCGTCGGGGATCGAAAGTCACACGCGGCTGGAACTTGGTCTCTGAGCGTTCATCTACGGTCCGACGCGTCGGGGATCGAAAGTCACACGCGGCTGGAACTTGGTCGCTGACTGTGTATCTACGGTCCGACGCGTCGGGGATCGAAAGTCACACGCGGCTGGAACTTAGTCGCTGAGTGTGTATCTACGGTCCGACGCGTCGGGGATCGAGAGTCACACGCGGCTGGAACTTAGTCGCTGAGTGTGTATCTACGGTCCGACGCGTCGGGGATCGAAAGTCACACGCGGCTGGAACTTGGTCGCTGAGCGTTCATCTACGGTCCGACGCGTCGGGAATCGAAAGTCACACGCGGCTGGAACTTAGTCGCTGAGTGTGTATCTACGGTCCGACGCGTCGGGGATCGAGAGTCACACGCGGCTGGAACTTAGTCGCTGAGTGTGTATCTACGGTCCGACGCGTCGGGAATCGAAAGTCACACGCGGCTGGAACTTAGTCGTTGAGAGTGCACCTACGGTCCGACGCGTCGGGAATCGAAAGTCACACGCGGCTGGAACTTAGTCTCTGAGCGTTCATCTACGGTCCGACGCGTCGGGGATCGAAAGTCACACGCGGCTGGAACTTAGTCGCTGAGTGTGTATCTACGGTCCGACGCGTCGGGGATCGAGAGTCACACGCGGCTGGAACTTAGTCGCTGAGTGTGTATCTACGGTCCGACGCGTCGGGATCGAAAGTCACACGCGGCTGGAACTTAGTCGCTGAGCGTTCATCTACGGTCCGACGCGTCGGGAATCGAAAGTCACACGCGGCTGGAACTTAGTCGCTGAGTGTGTATCTACGGTCCGACGCGTCGGGAATCGAAAGTCACACGCGGCTGGAACTTAGTCATTGAGAGTGCACCTACGGTCCGACGCGTCGGGAATCGAAAGTCACACGCGGCTGGAACTTAGTCTCTGAGCGTTCATCTACGGTCCGACGCGTCGGGGATCGAAAGTCACACGCGGCTGGAACTTGGTCGCTGACTGTGTATCTACGGTCCGACGCGTCGGGGATCGAAAGTCACACGCGGCTGGAACTTAGTCGTTGAGAGTGCACCTACGGTCCGACGCGTCGGGAATCGAAAGTCACACGCGGCTGGAACTTAGTCGCTGAGTGTGTATCTACGGTCCGACGCGTCGGGAATCGAAAGTCACACGCGGCTGGAACTTAGTCGCTGAGTGTGTATCTACGGTCCGACGCGTCGGGGATCGAGAGTCACACGCGGCTGGAACTTAGTCGTTGAGAGTGCACCTACGGTCCGACGCGTCGGGAATCGAAAGTCACACGCGGCTGGAACTTAGTCTCTGAGCGTTCATCTACGGTCCGACGCGTCGGGGATCGAAAGTCACACGCGGCTGGAACTTAGTCGCTGAGTGTGTATCTACGGTCCGACGCGTCGGGGATCGAGAGTCACACGCGGCTGGAACTTAGTCGTTGAGAGTGCACCTACGGTCCGACGCGTCGGGAATCGAAAGTCACACGCGGCTGGAACTTAGTCTCTGAGCGTTCATCTACGGTCCGACGCGTCGGGGATCGAAAGTCACACGCGGCTGGAACTTGGTCGCTGAGTGTGTATCTACGGTCCGACGCGTCGGGGATCGAAAGTCACACGCGGCTGGAACTTGGTCTCTGAGCGTTCATCTACGGTCCGACGCGTCGGGGATCGAAAGTCACACGCGGCTGGAACTTGGTCGCTGACTGTGTATCTACGGTCCGACGCGTCGGGGATCGAAAGTCACACGCGGCTGGAACTTAGTCGCTGAGTGTGTATCTACGGTCCGACGCGTCGGGGATCGAGAGTCACACGCGGCTGGACTTAGTCGCTGAGTGTGTATCTACGGTCCGACGCGTCGGGGATCGAAAGTCACACGCGGCTGGAACTTGGTCGCTGAGCGTTCATCTACGGTCCGACGCGTCGGGAATCGAAAGTCACACGCGGCTGGAACTTAGTCGCTGAGTGTGTATCTACGGTCCGACGCGTCGGGGATCGAGAGTCACACGCGGCTGGAACTTAGTCGCTGAGTGTGTATCTACGGTCCGACGCGTCGGGAATCGAAAGTCACACGCGGCTGGAACTTAGTCGTTGAGAGTGCACCTACGGTCCGACGCGTCGGGAATCGAAAGTCACACGCGGCTGGAACTTAGTCTCTGAGCGTTCATCTACGGTCCGACGCGTCGGGGATCGAAAGTCACACGCGGCTGGAACTTGGTCGCTGAGTGTGTATCTACGGTCCGACGCGTCGGGGATCGAAAGTCACACGCGGCTGGAACTTGGTCGCTGAGTGTGTATCTACGGTCCGACGCGTCGGGGATCGAAAGTCACACGCGGCTGGAACTTAGTCGCTGAGTGTGTATCTACGGTCCGACGCGTCGGGGATCGAGAGTCACACGCGGCTGGAACTTAGTCGTTGAGAGTGCACCTACGGTCCGACGCGTCGGGAATCGAAAGTCACACGCGGCTGGAACTTAGTCTCTGAGCGTTCATCTACGGTCCGACGCGTCGGGGATCGAAAGTCACACGCGGCTGGAACTTAGTCGCTGAGTGTGTATCTACGGTCCGACGCGTCGGGAATCGAAAGTCACACGCGGCTGGAACTTAGTCATTGAGAGTGCACCTACGGTCCGACGCGTCGGGAATCGAAAGTCACACGCGGCTGGAACTTAGTCTCTGAGCGTTCATCTACGGTCCGACGCGTCGGGGATCGAAAGTCACACGCGGCTGGAACTTGGTCGCTGACTGTGTATCTACGGTCCGACGCGTCGGGGATCGAAAGTCACACGCGGCTGGAACTTAGTCGCTGAGTGTGTATCTACGGTCCGACGCGTCGGGGATCGAGAGTCACACGCGGCTGGAACTTAGTCGTTGAGAGTGCGTCTACGGTCCGACGCGTCGGGGATCGAAAGTCACACGCGGCTGGAACTTAGTCGCTGAGTGTGTATCTACGGTCCGACGCGTCGGGAATCGAAAGTCACACGCGGCTGGAACTTAGTCGCTGAGTGTGTATCTACGGTCCGACGCGTCGGGAATCGAAAGTCACACGCGGCTGGAACTTAGTCGCTGAGTGTGTATCTACGGTCCGACGCGTCGGGGATCGAGAGTCACACGCGGCTGGAACTTAGTCGTTGAGAGTGCACCTACGGTCCGACGCGTCGGGAATCGAAAGTCACACGCGGCTGGAACTTAGTCTCTGAGCGTTCATCTACGGTCCGACGCGTCGGGGATCGAAAGTCACACGCGGCTGGAACTTAGTCGCTGAGTGTGTATCTACGGTCCGACGCGTCGGGGATCGAGAGTCACACGCGGCTGGAACTTAGTCGTTGAGAGTGCACCTACGGTCCGACGCGTCGGGAATCGAAAGTCACACGCGGCTGGAACTTAGTCTCTGAGCGTTCATCTACGGTCCGACGCGTCGGGGATCGAAAGTCACACGCGGCTGGAACTTGGTCGCTGAGTGTGTATCTACGGTCCGACGCGTCGGGGATCGAAAGTCACACGCGGCTGGAACTTGGTCTCTGAGCGTTCATCTACGGTCCGACGCGTCGGGGATCGAAAGTCACACGCGGCTGGAACTTGGTCGCTGACTGTGTATCTACGGTCCGACGCGTCGGGGATCGAAAGTCACACGCGGCTGGAACTTAGTCGCTGAGTGTGTATCTACGGTCCGACGCGTCGGGAATCGAAAGTCACACGCGGCTGGAACTTAGTCGTTGAGAGTGCGTCTACGGTCCGACGCGTCGGGGATCGAAAGTCACACGCGGCTGGAACTTAGTCGCTGAGTGTGTATCTACGGTCCGACGCGTCGGGAATCGAAAGTCACACGCGGCTGGAACTTAGTCGCTGAGTGTGTATCTACGGTCCGACGCGTCGGGGATCGAGAGTCACACGCGGCTGGAACTTAGTCGCTGAGTGTGTATCTACGGTCCGACGCGTCGGGGATCGAAAGTCACACGCGGCTGGAACTTAGTCGCTGAGCGTTCATCTACGGTCCGACGCGTCGGGAATCGAAAGTCACACGCGGCTGGAACTTAGTCGCTGAGCGTTCATCTACGGTCCGACGCGTCGGGAATCGAAAGTCACACGCGGCTGGAACTTAGTCGCTGAGCGTTCATCTACGGTCCGACGCGTCGGGAATCGAAAGTCACACGCGGCTGGAACTTAGTCGTTGAGAGTGCACCTACGGTCCGACGCGTCGGAATCGAAAGTCACACGCGGCTGGAACTTAGTCTCTGAGCGTTCATCTACGGTCCGACGCGTCGGGGATCGAAAGTCACACGCGGCTGGAACTTAGTCGCTGAGTGTGTATCTACGGTCCGACGCGTCGGGAATCGAAAGTCACACGCGGCTGGAACTTAGTCGTTGAGAGTGCACCTACGGTCCGACGCGTCGGGAATCGAAAGTCACACGCGGCTGGAACTTAGTCTCTGAGCGTTCATCTACGGTCCGACGCGTCGGGGATCGAAAGTCACACGCGGCTGGAACTTAGTCGCTGAGTGTGTATCTACGGTCCGACGCGTCGGGGATCGAAAGTCACACGCGGCTGGAACTTAGTCGCTGAGTGTGTATCTACGGTCCGACGCGTCGGGGATCGAAAGTCACACGCGGCTGGAACTTAGTCGCTGAGTGTGTATCTACGGTCCGACGCGTCGGGAATCGAAAGTCACACGCGGCTGGAACTTAGTCGTTGAGAGTGCGTCTACGGTCCGACGCGTCGGGGATCGAAAGTCACACGCGGCTGGAACTTAGTCGCTGAGTGTGTATCTACGGTCCGACGCGTCGGGGATCGAGAGTCACACGCGGCTGGAACTTAGTCGCTGAGTGTGTATCTACGGTCCGACGCGTCGGCAATCGAAAGTCACACGCGGCTGGAACTTAGTCGCTGAGTGTGTATCTACGGTCCGACGCGTCGGGGATCGAGAGTCACACACGGCTGGAACTTAGTCGCTGAGTGTGTATCTACGGTCCGACGCGTCGGGATCGAAAGTCACACGCGGCTGGAACTTAGTCGCTGAGCGTTCATCTACGGTCCGACGCGTCGGGAATCGAAAGTCACACGCGGCTGGAACTTAGTCGCTGAGCGTTCATCTACGGTCCGACGCGTCGGAATCGAAAGTCACGCGCGGCTGGAACTTAGTCGCTGAGCGTTCATCTACGGTCCGACGCGTCGGGAATCGAAAGTCACACGCGGCTGGAACTTAGTCGTTGAGAGTGCGTCTACGGTCCGACGCGTCGGGGATCGAAAGTCACACGCGGCTGGAACTTAGTCGCTGAGTGTGTATCTACGGTCCGACGCGTCGGGAATCGAAACTCACACGCGGCTGGAACTTAGTCATTGAGAGTGCACCTACGGTCCGACGCGTCGGGAATCGAAAGTCACACGCGGCTGGAACTTAGTCTCTGAGCGTTCATCTACGGTCCGACGCGTCGGGGATCGAAAGTCACACGCGGCTGGAACTTGGTCGCTGACTGTGTATCTACGGTCCGACGCGTCGGGGATCGAAAGTCACACGCGGCTGGAACTTAGTCGTTGAGAGTGCACCTACGGTCCGACGCGTCGGGAATCGAAAGTCACACGCGGCTGGAACTTAGTCGTTGAGAGTGCACCTACGGTCCGACGCGTCGGGAATCGAAAGTCACACGCGGCTGGAACTTAGTCTCTGAGCGTTCATCTACGGTCCGACGCGTCGGGGATCGAAAGTCACACGCGGCTGGAACTTAGTCGCTGAGTGTGTATCTACGGTCCGACGCGTCGGGGATCGAGAGTCACACGCGGCTGGAACTTAGTCGCTGAGTGTGTATCTACGGTCCGACGCGTCGGGGATCGAAAGTCACACGCGGCTGGAACTTAGTCGCTGAGCGTTCATCTACGGTCCGACGCGTCGGGAATCGAAAGTCACACGCGGCTGGAACTTAGTCGCTGAGTGTGTATCTACGGTCCGACGCGTCGGGAATCGAAAGTCACACGCGGCTGGAACTTAGTCATTGAGAGTGCACCTACGGTCCGACGCGTCGGGAATCGAAAGTCACACGCGGCTGGAACTTAGTCTCTGAGCGTTCATCTACGGTCCGACGCGTCGGGGATCGAAAGTCACACGCGGCTGGAACTTGGTCGCTGACTGTGTATCTACGGTCCGACGCGTCGGGGATCGAAAGTCAGACGCGGCTGGAACTTAGTCG
>CAXDIT010000131.1:0-125574 GCA_963989405.1 Trypoxylon attenuatum | reverse complement strand
CAAACGGTCCTACACGTTTCATCACGGTGGAATCCGTCTGCTTGCATCAAACTACACGGGTGACGTGCGCGAGCATGACGCCTGGACGCTTCTATGTCGCGATATTCCTGGGAGCCCATATATTCGATTACAGGATATACACGCAACTGCCACTCGTACAAACGGCCCTACGCATTGTATTACGGTAGAATCCGTCTGTTTGCATCATACTACACGGCTTAGGTGCGCGAGCATGACGCCTGGACGCTTCTATGTCGCGATATTCCTTGGAGCAAGTATATCCGATTACAGGATATAAACGCAACTGCCACTCGTACAAACGGTCCTACACGTTGTATTACGGTAGAATCCGTCTGTTTGCATCAAACTACACGGGTTAGGTGCGCGAGCATGACGCCTGGGCGCTTCTATGTCGCGATATGCCTGGGAGCCCATATATCCGATTACAGGATATAAACGCAACTGCCACTCGTACAAATGGTCCTACACCGTGTATTACGGTAGAATCCGTCTGTTTGCATCAAACTACACGGGCTACGTGCGCGAGCATGACGCCTGGACGCTTCTATGTCGCGATATGCCTGGGAGCCCATATATCCGATTTCAGGATATAAACTCAACTGCCACTCGTACAAACGGTCCTACACGTTGTATTACGGTAGAATCCGTCTGCTTGCATGAAACTACACGGGTTACGTGCGCGAGCATGACGCCTGGACGCTTCTATGTCGCGATATGCCTGGGAGCCCATATATCCGATTACAGGATATAAACGCAACTGCCACTCGTACAAACGGTCCTACACGTTTTATTACGTTAGAATCCGTCTGTTTGCATGAAACTACACGGGTTACATGCGCCAGCATGACGCCTGGGCGCTTCTATGTCGCGATATGCCTGGGAGCCCATATATCCGATTACAGGATATAAACGCAACTGCCACTCGTACAAATGGTCCTACACCGTGTATTACGGTAGAATCCGTCTGTTTGCATCAAACTACACGGGCTACGTGCGCGAGCATGACGCCTGGACGCTTCTATGTCGCGATATGCCTGGGAGCCCATATATCCGATTTCAGGATATAAACTCAACTGCCACTCGTACAAACGGTCCTACACGTTGTATTACGGTAGAATCCGTCTGTCTGCATCAAACTACACGGACTAGGTGCGCGAGCGTGACGCCTGGACGCTTCTACGTCGCGATATGCCTGGGAGCCAATATATCCGATTACAGGATATAAACGCAACTGCCACTCGTACAGACGGTCCTACACGTTGTATTGCTGTAGAATCCGTCTGTTTGCATCAAACTACACGGGTTACATGCGCCAGCATGACGCCTGGGCGCTTCTATGTCGCGATATGCCTGGGAGTCAATATATCCGATTACAGGATATAAACGCAACTGCCACTCGTACAGACGGTCCTACACGTTGTATTGCTGTAGAATCCGTCTGTTTGCATCAAACTACACGGGTTACATGCGCCAGCATGACGCCTGGGCGCTTCTATGTCGCGATATGCCTGGGAGCCCATATATCCGATTACAGGATATAAACGCAACTGCCACTCGTACAAACGGTCCTACACGTTGTATTACGTTAGAATCCGTCTGTTTGCATGAAACTACACGGGTTACGTGCGCGAGCATGACGACTGGACGCTTCTATGTCGCGATATGCCTGGGAGCCCATATATCCGATTTCAGGATATAAACTCAACTGCCACTCGTACAAACGGTCCTACACGTTGTATTACGGTAGAATCCGTCTGCTTGCATGAAACTACACGGGTTACGTGCGCGAGCATGACGCCTGGACGCTTCTATGTCGCGATATGCCTGGGAGCCCATATATCCGATTACAGGATATAAACGCAACTGCCACTCGTACAAACGGTCCTACACGTTTTATTACGTTAGAATCCGTCTGTTTGCATGAAACTACACGGGTTACATGCGCGGCATGACGCCTGGGCGCTTCTATGTCGCGATATGCCTGGGAGCCCATATATCCGATTACAGGATATAAACGCAACTGCCACTCGTACAAATGGTCCTACACCGTGTATTACGGTAGAATCCGTCTGTTTGCATCAAACTACACGGGCTACGTGCGCGAGCATGACGCCTGGACGCTTCTATGTCGCGATATGCCTGGGAGCCCATATATCCGATTTCAGGATATAAACTCAACTGCCACTCGTACAAACGGTCCTACACGTTGTATTACGGTAGAATCCGTCTGTTTGCATCAAACTACACGGGTTAGGTGCGCGAGCATGACGCCTGGACGCTTCTATGCCGCGATACGCCTGGGAGCTCATATATCCGATTACAGGATATAAACGCAACAGCCACTCGTACAAACGGTTCTACACGTTGTATTACGATAGAATACGTCTGTTTGCATCGAACTACACGGGCTAGGTGCGCGAGCGTGACGCCTGGACGCTTCTACGTCGCGATATGCCTGGGAGCCAATATATCCGATTACAGGATATAAACGCAACTGCCACTCGTACAGACGGTCCTACACGTTGTATTGCTGTAGAATCCGTCTGTTTGCATCAAACTACACGGGTTACATGCGCCAGCATGACGTTTGGGAGCTTCTATGTCGTGATATGCCTGGGAGCCCATATATCCGATTACAGGATATAAACGCAACTGCCACTCGTACAAACGGTCCTACACGTTGTATTGCTGTAGAATCCGTCTGTTTGCATCAAACTACACGGGTTACATGCGCCAGCATGACGCCTGGGCGCTTCTATGTCGCGATATGCCTGGGAGCCCATATATCCGATTACAGGATATAAACGCAACTGCCACTCGTACAGACGGTCCTACACGTTGTATTGCTGTAGAATCCGTCTGTTTGCATCAAACTACACGGGTTACATGCGCCAGCATGACGCCTGGGCGCTTCTATGTCGCGATATGCCTGGGAGCCCATATATCCGATTACAGGATATAAACGCAACTGCCACTCGTACAAATGGTCCTACACCGTGTATTACGGTAGAATCCGTCTGTTTGCATCAAACTACACGGGTTAGGTGCGCGAGCATGACGCCTGGACGCTTCTATGTCGCGATATGCCTGGGAGCCCATATATCCGATTACAGGATATAAACGCAACTGCCACTCGTACAAACGGTCCTACACCGTGTATTACGGTAGAATCCGTCTGTTTGCATCATACTACACGGGTTAGGTGCGCGAGCATGACGCCTGGACGCTTCTATGTCGCGATATTCCTGGGAGCCCATATATTCGATTACAGGATATACACGCAACTGCCACTCGTACAAACGGCCCTACGCGTTGTATTACGGTAGAATCCGTCTGTTTGCATCAAACTACACGGTTTGTGTGCGCGAGCACGACGCCTGGACGCTTCTATGCCGCGATACGCCTGGGAGCTCATATATCCGATTACAGGATATAAACGCAACAGCCACTCGTACAAACGGTTCTACACGTTGTATTACGATAGAATCCGTCTGTTTGCATCAAACTACACGGGCTAGGTGCGCGAGCGTGACGCCTGGACGCTTCTACGTCGCGATATGCCTGGGAGCCAATATATCCGATTACAGGATATAAACGCAACTGCCACTCGTACAAACGGTCCTACACGTTGTATTACGTTAGAATCCGTCTGTTTGCATGAAACTACACGGGTTACGTGCGCGAGCATGACGACTGGACGCTTCTATGTCGCGATATGCCTGGGAGCCTATATATCCGATTTCAGGATATAAACGCAACTGCCACTCGTACAAACGGTCCTACACGTTTCATCACGGTGGAATCCGTCTGCTTGCATCAAACTACACGGGTGACGTGCGCGAGCATGACGCCTGGACGCTTCTATGTCGCGATATTCCTGGGAGCCCATATATTCGATTACAGGATATACACGCAACTGCCACTCGTACAAACGGCCCTACGCATTGTATTACGGTAGAATCCGTCTGTTTGCATCATACTACACGGCTTAGGTGCGCGAGCATGACGCCTGGACGCTTCTATGTCGCGATATTCCTTGGAGCAAGTATATCCGATTACAGGATATAAACGCAACTGCCACTCGTACAAACGGTCCTACACGTTGTATTACGGTAGAATCCGTCTGTTTGCATCAAACTACACGGGTTAGGTGCGCGAGCATGACGCCTGGGCGCTTCTATGTCGCGATATGCCTGGGAGCCCATATATCCGATTACAGGATATAGACGCAACTGCCACTCGTACAAACGGTCCTACACGTTTCATTACGGTGGAATCCGTCTGTTTGCATCAAACTACACGGGTTACGTGCGCCAGCATGACGCCTGGGCGCTTCTATGTCGCGATATGCCTGGGAGCCTATATATCCGATTTCAGGATATAAACGCAACTGCCACTCGTACAAACGGTCCTACACGTTTCATCACGGTGGAATCCGTCTGCTTGCATCAAACTACACGGGTGACGTGCGCGAGCATGACGCCTGGACGCTTCTATGTCGCGATATTCCTGGGAGCCCATATATTCGATTACAGGATATACACGCAACTGCCACTCGTACAAACGGCCCTACGCATTGTATTACGGTAGAATCCGTCTGTTTGCATCATACTACACGGCTTAGGTGCGCGAGCATGACGCCTGGACGCTTCTATGTCGCGATATTCCTTGGAGCAAGTATATCCGATTACAGGATATAAACGCAACTGCCACTCGTACAAACGGTCCTACACGTTGTATTACGGTAGAATCCGTCTGTTTGCATCAAACTACACGGGTTAGGTGCGCGAGCATGACGCCTGGGCGCTTCTATGTCGCGATATGCCTGGGAGCCCATATATCCGATTACAGGATATAAACGCAACTGCCACTCGTACAAATGGTCCTACACCGTGTATTACGGTAGAATCCGTCTGTTTGCATCAAACTACACGGGCTACGTGCGCGAGCATGACGCCTGGACGCTTCTATGTCGCGATATGCCTGGGAGCCCATATATCCGATTTCAGGATATAAACTCAACTGCCACTCGTACAAACGGTCCTACACGTTGTATTACGGTAGAATCCGTCTGCTTGCATGAAACTACACGGGTTACGTGCGCGAGCATGACGCCTGGACGCTTCTATGTCGCGATATGCCTGGGAGCCCATATATCCGATTACAGGATATAAACGCAACTGCCACTCGTACAAACGGTCCTACACGTTTTATTACGTTAGAATCCGTCTGTTTGCATGAAACTACACGGGTTACATGCGCCAGCATGACGCCTGGGCGCTTCTATGTCGCGATATGCCTGGGAGCCCATATATCCGATTACAGGATATAAACGCAACTGCCACTCGTACAAATGGTCCTACACCGTGTATTACGGTAGAATCCGTCTGTTTGCATCAAACTACACGGGCTACGTGCGCGAGCATGACGCCTGGACGCTTCTATGTCGCGATATGCCTGGGAGCCCATATATCCGATTTCAGGATATAAACTCAACTGCCACTCGTACAAACGGTCCTACACGTTGTATTACGGTAGAATCCGTCTGTCTGCATCAAACTACACGGACTAGGTGCGCGAGCGTGACGCCTGGACGCTTCTACGTCGCGATATGCCTGGGAGCCAATATATCCGATTACAGGATATAAACGCAACTGCCACTCGTACAGACGGTCCTACACGTTGTATTGCTGTAGAATCCGTCTGTTTGCATCAAACTACACGGGTTACATGCGCCAGCATGACGCCTGGGCGCTTCTATGTCGCGATATGCCTGGGAGTCAATATATCCGATTACAGGATATAAACGCAACTGCCACTCGTACAGACGGTCCTACACGTTGTATTGCTGTAGAATCCGTCTGTTTGCATCAAACTACACGGGTTACATGCGCCAGCATGACGCCTGGGCGCTTCTATGTCGCGATATGCCTGGGAGCCCATATATCCGATTACAGGATATAAACGCAACTGCCACTCGTACAAACGGTCCTACACGTTGTATTACGTTAGAATCCGTCTGTTTGCATGAAACTACACGGGTTACGTGCGCGAGCATGACGACTGGACGCTTCTATGTCGCGATATGCCTGGGAGCCCATATATCCGATTTCAGGATATAAACTCAACTGCCACTCGTACAAACGGTCCTACACGTTGTATTACGGTAGAATCCGTCTGCTTGCATGAAACTACACGGGTTACGTGCGCGAGCATGACGCCTGGACGCTTCTATGTCGCGATATGCCTGGGAGCCCATATATCCGATTACAGGATATAAACGCAACTGCCACTCGTACAAACGGTCCTACACGTTTTATTACGTTAGAATCCGTCTGTTTGCATGAAACTACACGGGTTACATGCGCCGGCATGACGCCTGGGCGCTTCTATGTCGCGATATGCCTGGGAGCCCATATATCCGATTACAGGATATAAACGCAACTGCCACTCGTACAAATGGTCCTACACCGTGTATTACGGTAGAATCCGTCTGTTTGCATCAAACTACACGGGCTACGTGCGCGAGCATGACGCCTGGACGCTTCTATGTCGCGATATGCCTGGGAGCCCATATATCCGATTTCAGGATATAAACTCAACTGCCACTCGTACAAACGGTCCTACACGTTGTATTACGGTAGAATCCGTCTGTTTGCATCAAACTACACGGGTTAGGTGCGCGAGCATGACGCCTGGACGCTTCTATGCCGCGATACGCCTGGGAGCTCATATATCCGATTACAGGATATAAACGCAACAGCCACTCGTACAAACGGTTCTACACGTTGTATTACGATAGAATACGTCTGTTTGCATCGAACTACACGGGCTAGGTGCGCGAGCGTGACGCCTGGACGCTTCTACGTCGCGATATGCCTGGGAGCCAATATATCCGATTACAGGATATAAACGCAACTGCCACTCGTACAGACGGTCCTACACGTTGTATTGCTGTAGAATCCGTCTGTTTGCATCAAACTACACGGGTTACATGCGCCAGCATGACGTTTGGGAGCTTCTATGTCGTGATATGCCTGGGAGCCCATATATCCGATTACAGGATATAAACGCAACTGCCACTCGTACAAACGGTCCTACACGTTGTATTGCTGTAGAATCCGTCTGTTTGCATCAAACTACACGGGTTACATGCGCCAGCATGACGCCTGGGCGCTTCTATGTCGCGATATGCCTGGGAGCCCATATATCCGATTACAGGATATAAACGCAACTGCCACTCGTACAGACGGTCCTACACGTTGTATTGCTGTAGAATCCGTCTGTTTGCATCAAACTACACGGGTTACATGCGCCAGCATGACGCCTGGGCGCTTCTATGTCGCGATATGCCTGGGAGCCCATATATCCGATTACAGGATATAAACGCAACTGCCACTCGTACAAATGGTCCTACACCGTGTATTACGGTAGAATCCGTCTGTTTGCATCAAACTACACGGGTTAGGTGCGCGAGCATGACGCCTGGACGCTTCTATGTCGCGATATGCCTGGGAGCCCATATATCCGATTACAGGATATAAACGCAACTGCCACTCGTACAAACGGTCCTACACCGTGTATTACGGTAGAATCCGTCTGTTTGCATCATACTACACGGGTTAGGTGCGCGAGCATGACGCCTGGACGCTTCTATGTCGCGATATTCCTTGGAGCCTGTATATCCGATTACAGGATATAAACGCAACTGCCACTCGTACAAACGGTCCTACACGTTGTATTACGGTAGAATCCGTCTGCTTGCATCAAACTACACGGGTTAGGTGCGCGAGCATGACGCCTAGACGCTTCTATGTCGCGGTATTCCTTGGAGCCCGTATATCCGATTACAGGATATAGACGCAACTGCCACTCGTACAAACGGTCCTACACGTTTCATTACGGTGGAATCCGTCTGTTTGCATCAAACTACACGGGTTACGTGCGCGAGCATGACGCCTGGACGCTTCTATGTCGCGATATTCCTGGGAGCCCATATATTCGATTACAGGATATACACGCAACTGCCACTTGTACAAACGGCCCTACGCGTTGTATTACGGTAGAATCCGTCTGTTTGCATCAAACTACACGGGTTGTGTGCGCGAGCATGACGCCTGGACGCTTCTATGCCGCGATACGCCTGGGAGCTCATATATCCGATTACAGGATATAAACGCAACAGCCACTCGTACAAACGGTTCTACACGTTGTATTACAATAGAATCCGTCTGTTTGCATCAAACTACACGGGCTAGGTGCGCGAGCGTGACGCCTGGACGCTTCTACGTCGCGATATGCCTGGGAGCCAATATATCCGATTACAGGATATAAACGCAACTGCCACTCGTACAGACGGTCCTACACGTTGTATTGCTGTAGAATCCGTCTGTTTGCATCAAACTACACTGGTTACATGCGCCAGCATGACGCCTGGGCGCTTCTATGTCGCGATATGCCTGGGAGCCCATACATCCGATTACAGGATATAAACGCAACTGCCACTCGTACAGACGGTCCTACACGTTGTATTGCTGTAGAATCCGTCTGTTTGCATCAAACTACACGGGTTACATGCGCCAGCATGACGCCTGGGCGCTTCTATGTCGCGATATGCCTGGGAGCCCATATATCCGATTACAGGATATAAACGCAACTGCCACTCGTACAAACGGTCCTACACGTTGTATTACGGTAGAATCCGTCTGTTTGCATCAAACTACACGGGTTAGGTGCGCGAGCATGACGCCTGGACGCTTCTATGCCGCGATACGCCTGGGAGCTCATATATCCGATTACAGGATATAAACGCAACAGCCACTCGTACAAACGGTTCTACACGTTGTATTACGATAGAATACGTCTGTTTGCATCGAACTACACGGGCTAGGTGCGCGAGCGTGACGCCTGGACGCTTCTACGTCGCGATATGCCTGGGAGCCAATATATCCGATTACAGGATATAAACGCAACTGCCACTCGTACAGACGGTCCTACACGTTGTATTGCTGTAGAATCCGTCTGTTTGCATCAAACTACACGGGTTACATGCGCCAGCATGACGTTTGGGAGCTTCTATGTCGTGATATGCCTGGGAGCCCATATATCCGATTACAGGATATAAACGCAACTGCCACTCGTACAAACGGTCCTACACGTTGTATTGCTGTAGAATCCGTCTGTTTGCATCAAACTACACGGGTTACATGCGCCAGCATGACGCCTGGGCGCTTCTATGTCGCGATATGCCTGGGAGCCCATATATCCGATTACAGGATATAAACGCAACTGCCACTCGTACAGACGGTCCTACACGTTGTATTGCTGTAGAATCCGTCTGTTTGCATCAAACTACACGGGTTACATGCGCCAGCATGACGCCTGGGCGCTTCTATGTCGCGATATGCCTGGGAGCCCATATATCCGATTACAGGATATAAACGCAACTGCCACTCGTACAAATGGTCCTACACCGTGTATTACGGTAGAATCCGTCTGTTTGCATCAAACTACACGGGTTAGGTGCGCGAGCATGACGCCTGGACGCTTCTATGTCGCGATATGCCTGGGAGCCCATATATCCGATTACAGGATATAAACGCAACTGCCACTCGTACAAACGGTCCTACACCGTGTATTACGGTAGAATCCGTCTGTTTGCATCATACTACACGGGTTAGGTGCGCGAGCATGACGCCTGGACGCTTCTATGTCGCGATATTCCTTGGAGCCTGTATATCCGATTACAGGATATAAACGCAACTGCCACTCGTACAAACGGTCCTACACGTTGTATTACGGTAGAATCCGTCTGCTTGCATCAAACTACACGGGTTAGGTGCGCGAGCATGACGCCTAGACGCTTCTATGTCGCGGTATTCCTTGGAGCCCGTATATCCGATTACAGGATATAGACGCAACTGCCACTCGTACAAACGGTCCTACACGTTTCATTACGGTGGAATCCGTCTGTTTGCATCAAACTACACGGGTTACGTGCGCGAGCATGACGCCTGGACGCTTCTATGTCGCGATATTCCTGGGAGCCCATATATTCGATTACAGGATATACACGCAACTGCCACTTGTACAAACGGCCCTACGCGTTGTATTACGGTAGAATCCGTCTGTTTGCATCAAACTACACGGGTTGTGTGCGCGAGCATGACGCCTGGACGCTTCTATGCCGCGATACGCCTGGGAGCTCATATATCCGATTACAGGATATAAACGCAACAGCCACTCGTACAAACGGTTCTACACGTTGTATTACAATAGAATCCGTCTGTTTGCATCAAACTACACGGGCTAGGTGCGCGAGCGTGACGCCTGGACGCTTCTACGTCGCGATATGCCTGGGAGCCAATATATCCGATTACAGGATATAAACGCAACTGCCACTCGTACAGACGGTCCTACACGTTGTATTGCTGTAGAATCCGTCTGTTTGCATCAAACTACACTGGTTACATGCGCCAGCATGACGCCTGGGCGCTTCTATGTCGCGATATGCCTGGGAGCCCATACATCCGATTACAGGATATAAACGCAACTGCCACTCGTACAGACGGTCCTACACGTTGTATTGCTGTAGAATCCGTCTGTTTGCATCAAACTACACGGGTTACATGCGCCAGCATGACGCCTGGGCGCTTCTATGTCGCGATATGCCTGGGAGCCCATATATCCGATTACAGGATATAAACGCAACTGCCACTCGTACAAACGGTCCTACACGTTTCATTACGGTGGTATCCGTCTGTTTGCATCAAACTACACGGGTTACGTGCGCGAGCATCACGCCTGGACGCTTCTATGTCGCGATATTCCTGGGAGCCCATATATTCGATTACAGGATATACACGCAACTGCCACTCGTACAAACGGCCCTACGCGTTGTATTACGGTAGAATCCGTCTGTTTGCATCAAACTACACGGGTTGTGTGCGCGAGCATGACGCCTGGACGCTTCTATGCCGCGATACGCCTGGGAGCTCATATATCCGATTACAGGATATAAACGCAACAGCCACTCGTACAAACGGTTCTACACGGTGTATTACGATAGAATCCGTCTGTTTGCATCAAACTACACGGGCTAGGTGCGCGAGCGTGACGCCTGGACGCTTCTACGTCGCGATATGCCTAGGAGCCAATATATCCGATTACAGGATATAAACGCAACTGCCACTCGTACAGACGGTCCTACACGTTGTATTGCTGTAGAATCCGTCTGTTTGCATCAAACTACACGGGTTACATGCGCCAGCATGACGCCTGGGCGCTTCTATGTCGCGATATGCCTGGGAGCCCATATATCCGATTACAGGATATAGACGCAACTGCCACTCGTACAAACGGTCCTACACGTTTCATTACGGTGGAATCCGTCTGTTTGCGTCAAACTACACGGGTTACGTGCGCGAGCATGACGCCTGGACGCTTCTATGTAGCGATATTCCTGGGAGCCCATATATTCGATTACAGGATATAAACGCAACTGCCACTCGTACAGACGGTCCTACACGTTGTATTGCTGTAGAATCCGTCTGTTTGCATCAAACTACACGGGTTACATGCGCCAGCATGACGCCTGGGCGCTTCTATGTCGCGATATGCCTGGGAGTCAATATATCCGATTACAGGATATAAACGCAACTGCCACTCGTACAGACGGTCCTACACGTTGTATTGCTGTAGAATCCGTCTGTTTGCATCAAACTACACGGGTTACATGCGCCAGCATGACGCCTGGGCGCTTCTATGTCGCGATATGCCTGGGAGCCCATATATCCGATTACAGGATATAAACGCAACTGCCACTCGTACAAACGGTCCTACACGTTGTATTACGTTAGAATCCGTCTGTTTGCATGAAACTACACGGGTTACGTGCGCGAGCATGACGACTGGACGCTTCTATGTCGCGATATGCCTGGGAGCCTATATATCCGATTTCAGGATATAAACGCAACTGCCACTCGTACAAACGGTCCTACACGTTGTATTACGGCAGAATCCGTCTGTTTGCATCAAACTACACGGGTTAGGTGCGCGAGCATGACGCCTGGACGCTTCTATGTCGCGATATGCCTGGGAGCCCATATATCCGATTACAGGATATAAACGCAACTGCCACTCGTACAAACGGTCCTACACCGTGTACTACGGTAGTATCCGTCTGTTTGCATCATACTACACGGGTTAGGTGCGCGAGCATGACGCCTGGACGCTTCTATGTCGCGATATTCCTTGGAGCCTGTATATCCGATTACAGGATATAGACGCAACTGCCACTCGTACAAACGGTCCTACACGTTTCATTACGGTGGAATCCGTCTGCTTGCATCAAACTACACGGGTGACGTGCGCGAGCATGACGCCTGGACGCTTCTATGTCGCGATATTCCTGGGAGCCCATATATTCGATTACAGGATATACACGCAACTGCCACTCGTACAAACGGCCCTACGCATTGTATTACGGTAGAATCCGTCTGTTTGCATCATACTACACGGCTTAGGTGCGCGAGCATGACGCCTGGACGCTTCTATGTCGCGATATTCCTTGGAGCAAGTATATCCGATTACAGGATATAAACGCAACTGCCACTCGTACAAACGGTCCTACACGTTGTATTACGGTAGAATCCGTCTGTTTGCATCAAACTACACGGGTTAGGTGCGCCAGCATGACGCCTGGACGCTTCTATGTCGCGATATGCCTGGGAGCCCATATATCCGATTACAGGATATAAACGCAACTGCCACTCGTACAAACGGTCCTACACCGTGTATTACGGTAGAATCGGTCTGTTTGCATCATACTACACGGGTTAGGTGCGCGAGCATGACGCCTGGACGCTTCTATGTCGCGATATTCCTTGGAGCCTGTATATCCGATTACAGGTTATAAACGCAACTGCCACTCGTACAAACGGTCCTACACGTTGTATTACGGTAGAATCCGTCTGTTTGCATCAAACTACACGGGTTAGGTGCGCGAGCATGACGCCTGGACGCTTCTATGTCGCGGTATTCCTTGGAGCCCGTATATCCGATTACAGGATATAGACGCAACTGCCACTCGTACAAACGGTCCTACACGTTTCATTACGGTGGAATCCGTCTGTTTGCATCAAACTACACGGGTTACGTGCGCGAGCATGACGCCTGGACGCTTCTATGTCGCGATGTTCCTGGGAGCCCATATATTCGATTACAGGATATACACGCAACTGCCACTCGTACAAACGGCCCTACGCGTTGTATTACGGTAGAATCCGTCTGTTTGCATCAAACTACACGGGTTATGTGCGCGAGCATGACGCCTGGACGCTTCTATGCCGCGATACGCCTGGGAGCTCATATATCCGATTACAGGATATAAACGCAACAGCCACTCGTACAAACGGTTCTACACGTTGTATTACGATAGAATCCGTCTGTTTGCATCAAACTACACGGACTAGGTGCGCGAGCGTGACGCCTGGACGCTTCTACGTCGCGATATGCCTGGGAGCCAATATATCCGATTACAGGATATAAACGCAACTGCCACTCGTACAGACGGTCCTACACGTTGTATTGCTGTAGAATCCGTCTGTTTGCATCAAACTACACGGGTTACATGCGCCAGCATGACGCCTGGGCGCTTCTATGTCGCGATATGCCTGGGAGTCAATATATCCGATTACAGGATATAAACGCAACTGCCACTCGTACAGACGGTCCTACACGTTGTATTGCTGTAGAATCCGTCTGTTTGCATCAAACTACACGGGTTACATGCGCCAGCATGACGCCTGGGCGCTTCTATGTCGCGATATGCCTGGGAGCCCATATATCCGATTACAGGATATAAACGCAACTGCCACTCGTACAAGCGGTCCTACACGTTGTATTACGTTAGAATCCGTCTGTTTGCATGAAACTACACGGGTTACGTGCGCGAGCATGACGACTGGACGCTTCTATGTCGCGATATGCCTGGGAGCCTATATATCCGATTTCAGGATATAAACGCAACTGCCACTCGTACAAACGGTCCTACACGTTGTATTACGGCAGAATCCGTCTGTTTGCATCAAACTACACGGGTTAGGTGCGCGAGCATGACGCCTGGACGCTTCTATGTCGCGATATGCCTGGGAGCCCATATATCCGATTACAGGATATAAACGCAACTGCCACTCGTACAAACGGTCCTACACCGTGTACTACGGTAGTATCCGTCTGTTTGCATCATACTACACGGGTTAGGTGCGCGAGCATGACGCCTGGACGCTTCTATGTCGCGATATTCCTTGGAGCCTGTATATCCGATTACAGGATATAGACGCAACTGCCACTCGTACAAACGGTCCTACACGTTTCATTACGGTGGAATGCGTCTGCTTGCATCAAACTACACGGGTGACGTGCGCGAGCATGACGCCTGGACGCTTCTATGTCGCGATATTCCTGGGAGCCCATATATTCGATTACAGGATATACACGCAACTGCCACTCGTACAAACGGCCCTACGCATTGTATTACGGTAGAATCCGTCTGTTTGCATCATACTACACGGCTTAGGTGCGCGAGCATGACGCCTGGACGCTTCTATGTCGCGATATTCCTTGGAGCAAGTATATCCGATTACAGGATATAAACGCAACTGCCACTCGTACAAACGGTCCTACACGTTGTATTACGGTAGAATCCGTCTGTTTGCATCAAACTACACGGGTTAGGTGCGCGAGCATGACGCCTGGACGCTTCTATGTCGCGGTATTCCTTGGAGCCCGTATATCCGATTACAGGATATAAACGCAACTGCCACTCGTACAAACGGTCCTACACGTTTTATTACGTTAGAATCCGTCTGTTTGCATGAAACTACACGGGTTACATGCGCCAGCATGACGCCTGGGCGCTTCTATGTCGCGATATGCCTGGGAGCCCATATATCCGATTACAGGATATAAACGCAACTGCCACTCGTACAAATGGTCCTACACCGTGTATTACGGTAGAATCCGTCTGTTTGCATCAAACTACACAGGCTACGTGCGCGAGCATGACGCCTGGACGCTTCTATGTCGCGATATGCCTGGGAGCCCATATATCCGATTACAGGATATAAACGCAACTGCCACTCGTACAAACGGTCCTACACCGTGTATTACGGTAGAATCGGCCTGTTTGCATCATACTACACGGGTTAGGTGCGCGAGCATGACGCCTGGACGCTTCTATCTCGCGATATTCCTTGGAGCCTGTATATCCGATTACAGGATATAAACGCAACTGCCACTCGTACAAACGGTCCTACACGTTGTATTACGGTAGAGTCCGTCTGTTTGCATCAAACTACACGGGTTAGGTGCGCGAGCATGACGCCTGGACGCTTCTATGTCGCGGTATTCCTTGGAGCCCGTATATCCGATTACAGGATATAGACGCAACTGCCACTCGTACAAACGGTCCTACACGTTTCATTACGGTGGAATCCGTCTGTTTGCATCAAACTACACGGGTTACGTGCGCGAGCATGACGCCTGGACGCTTCTATGTCGCGATGTTCCTGGGAGCCCATATATTCGATTACAGGATATACACGCAACTGCCACTCGTACAAACGGCCCTACGCGTTGTATTACGGTAGAATCCGTCTGTTTGCATGAAACTACACGGGTTACGTGCGCGAGCATGACGCCTGGACGCTTCTATGTCGCGATATGCCTGGGAGCCCATATATCCGATTACAGGATATAAACGCAACCGCCCCTCGTACAAACGGTCCTACACGTTGTATTACGTTAGAATCCGTCTGTTTGCATGAAACTACACGGGTTACGTGCGCGAGCATGACGACTGGATGCTTCTATGTCGCGATATGCCTGGGAGCCTATATATCCGATTTCAGGATATAAACGCAACTGCCACTCGTACAAACGGCCCTACGCATTGTATTACGGTAGAATCTGTCTGTTTGCATCATACTACACGGCTTAGGTGCGCGAGCATGACGCCTGGACGCTTCTATGTCGCGATATTCCTTCGAGCAAGTATATCCGATTACAGGATATAAACGCAACTGCCACTCGTACAAACGGTCCTACAATTTGTATTACGGTAGAATCCGTCTGTTTGCATCAAACTACACGGGTTAGGTGCGCGAGCATGACGCCTGGACGCTTCTATGTCGCGGTATTCCTTGGAGCCCGTATATCCGATTACAGGATATAAACGCAACTGCCACTCGTACAAACGGTCCTACACGTTTTATTACGTTAGAATCCGTCTGTTTGCATGAAACTACACGGGTTACATGCGCCAGCATGACGCCTGGGCGCTTCTATGTCGCGATATGCCTGGGAGCCCATATATCCGATTACAGGATATAAACGCAACTGCCACTCGTACAAATGGTCCTACACCGTGTATTACGGTAGAATCCGTCTGTTTGCATCAAACTACACGGGCTACGTGCGCGAGCATGACGCCTGGACGCTTCTATGTCGCGATATGCCTGGGAGCCCATATATCCGATTTCAGGATATAAACTCAACTGCCACTCGTACAAACGGTCCTACACGTTGTATTACGGTAGAATCCGTCTGTTTGCATGAAACTACACGGGTTACGTGCGCGAGCATGACGCCTGGACGCTTCTATGTCGCGATATGCCTGGGAGCCCATATATCCGATTACAGGATATAAACGCAACTGCCACTCGTACAAACGGTCCTACACCGTGTATTACGGTAGAATCCGTCTGTTTGCATCATACTACACGGGTTAGGTGCGCGAGCATGACGCCTGGACGCTTCTATGTCGCGATATTCCTTGGAGCCCGTATAACCGATTACAGGATATAGACGCAACTGCCACTCGTACAAACGGTCCTACACGTTTCATTACGGTGGAATCCGTCTGTTTGCATCAAACTACACGGGTTACGTGCGCGAGCATGACGCCTGGACGCTTCTATGTCGCGATATTCCTGGGAGCCCATATATCCGATTACAGGATATACACGCAACTGCCACTCGTACAGACGGTCCTACACGTTTCATTACGGTGGAATCCGTCTGCTTGCATCAAACTACACGGGTGACGTGCGCGAGCATGACGCCTGGACGCTTCTATGTCGCGGTATTCCTTGGAGCCCGTATATCCGATTACAGGATATAAACGCAACTGCCACTCGTACAAACGGTCCTACACGTTTTATTACGTTAGAATCCGTCTGTTTGCATGAAACTACACGGGTTACATGCGCCAGCATGACGCCTGGGCGCTTCTATGTCGCGATATGCCTGGGAGCCCATATATCCGATTACAGGATATAAACGCAACTGCCACTCGTACAAATGGTCCTACACCGTGTATTACGGTAGAATCCGTCTGTTTGCATCAAACTACACGGGCTACGTGCGCGAGCATGACGCCTGGACGCTTCTATGTCGCGATATGCCTGGGAGCCCATATATCCGATTTCAGGATATAAACTCAACTGCCACTCGTACAAACGGTCCTACACGTTGTATTACGGTAGAATCCGTCTGTTTGCATGAAACTACACGGGTTACGTGCGCGAGCATGACGCCTGGACGCTTCTATGTCGCGATATGCCTGGGAGCCCATATATCCGATTACAGGATATAAACGCAACTGCCACTCGTACAAACGGTCCTACACCGTGTATTACGGTAGAATCCGTCTGTTTGCATCATACTACACGGGTTAGGTGCGCGAGCATGACGCCTGGACGCTTCTATGTCGCGATATTCCTTGGAGCCCGTATATCCGATTACAGGATATAGACGCAACTGCCACTCGTACAAACGGTCCTACACGTTTCATTACGGTGGAATCCGTCTGTTTGCATCAAACTACACGGGTTACGTGCGCGAGCATGACGCCTGGACGCTTCTATGTCGCGATATTCCTGGGAGCCCATATATTCGATTACAGGATATACACGCAACTGCCACTCGTACAAACGGCCCTACGCGTTGTATTACGGTAGAATCCGTCTGTTTGCATCAAACTACACGGGTTGTGTGCGCGAGCATGACGCCTGGACGCTTCTATGCCGCGATACGCCTGGGAGCTCATATATCCGATTACAGGATATAAACGCAACAGCCACTCGTACAAACGGTTCTACACGTTGTATTACGATAGAATCCGTCTGTTTGCATCAAACTACACGGGTTGTGTGCGCGAGCATGACGCCTGGACGCTTCTATGCCGCGATACGCCTGGGAGCTCATATATCCGATTACAGGATATAAACGCAACTGCCACTCGTACAGACGGTCCTACACGTTGTATTGCTGTAGAATCCGTCTGTCTGCATCAAACTACACGGGTTACATGCGCCAGCATGACGCCTGGGCGCTTCTATGTCGCGATATGCCTGGGAGCCCATACATCCGATTACAGGATATAAACGCAACTGCCACTCGTACAGACGATCCTACACGTTGTATTGCTGTAGAATCCGTCTGTTTGCATCAAACTACACGGGTTACATGCGCCAGCATGACGCCTGGGCGCTTCTATGTCGCGATATGCCTGGGAGCCCATATATCCGATTACAGGATATAAACGCAACTGCCACTCGTACAAACGGTCCTTCACGTTTCATTACGGTGGAATCCGTCTGTTTGCATCAAACTACACGGGTTACGTGCGCGAGCATGACGCCTGGACGCTTCTATGTCGCGATATTCCTGGGAGCCCATATATTCGATTACAGGATATACACGCAACTGCCACTCGTACAAACGGCCCTACGCGTTGTATTACGGTAGAATCCGTCTGTTTGCATCAAACTACACGGGTTACATGCGCCAGCATGACGCCTGGGCGCTTCTATGTCGCGATATGCCTGGGAGCCCGTATATCCGATTACAGGATATAGACGCAACTGCCACTCGTACAAACGGTCCTACACGTTTCATTACGGTGGAATCCGTCTGTTTGCATCAAACTACACGGGTTACGTGCGCGAGCATGACGACTGGACGCTTCTATATCGCGATATTCCTGGGAGCCCATATATTCGATTACAGGATATACACGCAACTGCCACTCGTACAAACGGTCCTACACCGTGTATTACGGTAGAATCCGTCTGTTTGCATCATACTACACGGGTTAGGTGCGCGAGCATGACGCCTGGACGCTTCTATGTCGCGATATTCCTTGGAGCCTGTATATCCGATTACAGGATATAAACGCAACTGCCACTCGTACAAACGGTCCTACACGTTGTATTACGGTAGAATCCGTCTGTTTGCATCAAACTACACGGGTTAGGTGCGCGAGCATGACGCCTGGACGCTTCTATGTCGCGATATGCCTGGGAGCCTGTATATCCGATTACAGGATATAAACGCAACTGCCACTCGTACAAACGGTCCTACACGTTGTATTACGGTAGAATCCGTCTGTTTGCATCAAACTACACGGGTTAGGTGCGCGAGCATGACGCCTGGACGCTTCTATGCCGCGATACGCCTGGGAGCTCATATATCCGATTACAGGATATAAACGCAACAGCCACTCGTACAAACGGTTCTACACGTTGTATTACGATAGAATCCGTCTGTTTGCATCAAACTACACGGGCTAGGTGCGCGAGCGTGACGCCTGGACGCTTCTACGTCGCGATATGCCTGGGAGCCAATATATCCGATTACAGGATATAAACGCAACTGCCACTCGTACAGACGGTCCTACACGTTGTATTGCTGTAGAATCCGTCTGTTTGCATCAAACTACACGGGTTACATGCGCCAGCATGACGCCTGGGCGCTTCTATGTCGCGATATGCCTGGGAGCCCATATATCCGATTACAGGATATAAACGCAACTGCCACTCGTACAGACGGTCCTACACGTTGTATTGCTGTAGAATCCGTCTGTTTGCATCAAACTACACGGGTTACATGCGCCAGCATGACGCCTGGGCGCTTCTATGTCGCGATATGCCTGGGAGCCCATATATCCGATTACAGGATGTAAACGCAACTGCCACTCGTACAAACGGTCCTACACGTTTCATTACCGTGGAATCCGTCTGTTTGCATCAAACTACACGGGTTACGTGCGCGAGCATGACGCCTGGACGCTTCTATGTCGCGATATTCCTGGGAGCCCATATATTCGATTACAGGATATACACGCAACTGCCACTCGTACAAACGACCCTAAGCGTTGTATTACGGTAGAATCCGTCTGTTTGCATCAAACTACACGGGTTGTGTGCGCGAGCATGACGCATGGATGCTTCTATGCCGCGATACGCCTGGGAGCTCATATATCCGATTACAGGATATAAACGCAACAGCCACTCGTACAAACGGTTCTACACGTTGTATTACGATAGAATCCGTCTGTTTGCATCAAACTACACGGGCTAGGTGCGCGAGCGTGACGCCTGGACGCTTCTACGTCGCGATATGCCTGGGAGCCAATATATCCGATTACAGGATATAAACGCAACTGCCACTCGTACAGACGGTCCTACACGTTGTATTGCTGTAGAATCCGTCTGTTTGCATCAAACTACACGGGTTACATGCGCCAGCATGACGCCTGGGCGCTTCTATGTCGCGATATGCCTGGGAGCCCATATATCCGATTACAGGATATAAACACAACTGCCACTCGTACAGACGGTCCTACACGTTGTATTGCTGTAGAATCCGTCTGTTTGCATCAAACTACACGGGTTACATGCGCCAGCATGACGCCTGGGCGCTTCTATGTCGCGATATGCCTGGGAGCCCATATATCCGATTACAGGATATAAACGCAACTGCCACTCGTACAAACGGTTCTACACGTTGTATTACGATAGAATCCGTCTGTTTGCATCAAACTACACGGGCTAGGTGCGCGAGCGTGACGCCTGGACGCTTCTACGTCGCGATATGCCTGGGAGCCAATATATCCGATTACAGGATATAAACGCAACTGCCACTCGTACAGACGGTCCTACACGTTGTATTGCTGTAGAATCCGTCTGTTTGCATCAAACTACACGGATTACATGCGCCAGCATGACGCCTGGACGCTTCTATGTCGCGATATGCCTGGGAGCCCATATATCCGATTACAGGATATAAACGCAACTGCCACTCGTACAAACGGTCCTACACCGTGTATTACGGTAGAATCCGTCTGTTTGCATCATACTACACGGGTTAGGTGCGCGAGCATGACGCCTGGACGCTTCTATGTCGCGATATTCCTTGGAGCCTGTATATCCGATTACAGGATATAAACACAACTGCCACTCGTACAAACGGTCCTACACGTTGTATTACGGTAGAATCCGTCTGCTTGCATCAAACTACACGGGTTAGGTGCGCGAGCATGACGCCTAGACGCTTCTATGTCGCGGTATTCCTTGGAGCCCGTATATCCGATTACAGGATATAGACGCAACTGCCACTCGTACAAACGGTCCTACACGTTTCATTACGGTGGAATCCGTCTGTTTGCATCAAACTACACGGGTTACGTGCGCGAGCATGACGCCTGGACGCTTCTATGTCGCGATATTCCTGGGAGCCCATATATTCGATTACAGGATATACACGCAACTGCCACTCGTACAAACGGCCCTACGCGTTGTATTACGGTAGAATCCGTCTGTTTGCATCAAACTACACGGGTTGTGTGCGCGAGCATGACGCCTGGACGCTTCTATGCCGCGATACGCCTGGGAGCTCATATATCCGATTACAGGATATAAACGCAACAGCCACTCGTACAAACGGTTCTACACGTTGTATTACGATAGAATCCGTCTGTTTGCATCAAACTACACGGGCTAGGTGCGCGAGCGTGATTCCTGGACGCTTCTACGTCGCGATATGCCTGGGAGCCAATATATCCGATTACAGGATATAAACGCAACTGCCACTCGTACAGACGGTCCTACACGTTGTATTGCTGTAGAATCCGTCTGTTTGCATCAAACTACACGGGTTACATGCGCCAGCATGACGCCTGGGCGCTTCTATGTCGCGATATGCCTGGGAGCCCATATATCCGATTACAGGATATAAACGCAACTGCCACTCGTACAGACGGTCCTACACGTTGTATTGCTGTAGAATCCGTCTGTTTGCATCAAACTACACGGGTTACATGCGCCAGCATGACGCCTGGGCGCTTCTATGTCGCGATATGCCTGGGAGCCCATATATCCGATTACAGGATATAAACACAACTGCCACTCGTACAGACGGTCCTACACGTTGTATTGCTGTAGAATCCGTCTGTTTGCATCAAACTACACGGGTTACATGCGCCAGCATGACGCCTGGGCGCTTCTATGTCGCGATATGCCTGGGAGCCCATATATCCGATTACAGGATATAAACGCAACTGCCACTCGTACAAATGGTCCTACACCGTGTATTACGGTAGAATCCGTCTGTTTGCATCAAACTACACGGGTTAGGTGCGCGAGCATGACGCCTGGACGCTTCTATGTCGCGATATGCCTGGGAGCCCATATATCCGATTACAGGATATAAACGCAACTTCCACTCGTACAAACGGTCCTACACCGTGTATTACGGTAGAATCCGTCTGTTTGCATCATACTACACGGGTTAGGTGCGCGAGCATGACGCCTGGACGCTTCTATGTCGCGATATTCCTTGGAGCCTGTATATCCGATTACAGGATATAAACGCAACTGCCACTCGTACAAACGGTCCTACACGTTGTATTACGGTAGAATCCGTCTGCTTGCATCAAACTACACGGGTTAGGTGCGCGAGCATGACGCCTAGACGCTTCTATGTCGCGGTATTCCTTGGAGCCCGTATATCCGATTACAGGATATAGACGCAACTGCCACTCGTACAAACGGTCCTACACGTTTCATTACGGTGGAATCCGTCTGTTTGCATCAAACTACACGGGTTACGTGCGCGAGCATGACGCCTGGACGCTTCTATGTCGCGATATTCCTGGGAGCCCATATATCCGATTACAGGATATAAACGCAACTTCCACTCGTACAAACGGTCCTACACCGTGTATTACGGTAGAATCCGTCTGTTTGCATCAAACTACACGGGTTAGGTGCGCGAGCATGACGCCTGGACGCTTCTATGTCGCGATATGCCTGGGAGCCCATATATCCGATTACAGGATATAAACGCAACTGCCACTCGTACAAACGGTCCTACACCGTGTATTACGGTAGAATCCGTCTGTTTGCATCATACTACACGGGTTAGGTGCGCGAGCATGACGCCTGGACGCTTCTATGTCGCGATATTCCTTGGAGCCTGTATATCCGATTACAGGATATAAACGCAACTGCCACTCGTACAAACGGTCCTACACGTTGTATTACGGTAGAATCCGTCTGCTTGCATCAAACTACACGGGTTACATGCGCCAGCATGACGCCTGGGCTCTTCTATGTCGCGATATGCCTGGGAGTCAATATATCCGATTACAGGATATAAACGCAACTGCCACTCGTACAGACGGTCCTACACGTTGTATTGCTGTAGAATCCGTCTGTTTGCATCAAACTACACGGGTTACATGCGCCAGCATGACGCCTGGGCGCTTCTATGTCGCGATATGCCTGGGAGCCCATATATCCGATTACAGGATATAAACGCAACTGCCACTCGTACAAACGGTCCTACACGTTGTATTACGTTAGAATCCGTCTGTTTGCATGAAACTACACGGGTTACGTGCGCGAGCATGACGACTGGACGCTTCTATGTCGCGATATGCCTGGGAGCCTATACAGGGTGAGTCAGTGACCTTGCACCAAACTGAAACCACGTATTTTGGGGGTCAATAGAAGCCTAAAAGTCCCGGAACACAAAGTTGAAATCTCAACCCTTTCGGAATTACAGGGGGTTGAAATTTTAAGTTTTAAAAAATCATATCTTCCGACAGGATAATACTAGAGCCACGGGTCTTTTTCTAGAATGTGTGGGAGGGCCCAGGGTACCTGGAAAAAAATAGAAACGATGTGAAAATTATTATTAAGCCACATTATTATTGATTTTCTTGTAGTTCTTCTATGAACGTGAAATTTGCCCGTTTAGAGAAAATCAATAATAATGTGGCTTAATAATAATATTCACGTCGTTTATATTTTTTTCCAGGTACCTCGGGCCCTCCCACACATTCTAGAAAAAGACCCGTGACTCTAGTATTATCCTGTCGGAAGATATGATTTTTTAAAACTTAAAATTTCAACCCAATGTAATTCCGAAAGGGTTGAGATTTCAACTTTGTGTTCCGTGACTTTTAGGCTTCTATTGACCCCCAAAATACGTGGTTTCAGTTTGGTGCAAGGTCACTGACTCACCCTGTATATCCGATTTCAGGATATAAACGCAACTGCCACTCGTACAAACGGTCCTACACGTTGTATTACGGCAGAATCCGTCTGTTTGCATCAAACTACACGGGTTAGGTGCGCGAGCATGACGCCTGGACGCTTCTATGTCGCGATATGCCTGGGAGCCCATATATCCGATTACAGGATATAAACGCAACTGCCACTCGTACAAACGGTCCTACACCGTGTACTACGGTAGTATCCGTCTGTTTGCATCATACTACACGGGTTAGGTGCGCGAGCATGACGCCTGGACGCTTCTATGTCGCGATATTCCTTGGAGCCTGTATATCCGATTACAGGATATAGACGCAACTGCCACTCGTACAAACGGTCCTACACGTTTCATTACGGTGGAATCCGTCTGCTTGCATCAAACTACACGGGTGACGTGCGCGAGCGTGACGCCTGGACGCTTCTACGTCGCGATACGCCTGGGAGCCAATATATCCGATTACAGGATATAAACGCAACTGCCACTCGTACAGACGGTCCTACACGTTGTATTGCTGTAGAATCCGTCTGTTTGCATCAAACTACACGGGTTACATGCGCCAGCATGACGCCTGGGCGCTTCTATGTCGCGATATGCCTGGGAGTCAATATATCCGATTACAGGATATAAACGCAACTGCCACTCGTACAGACGGTCCTACACGTTGTATTGCTGTAGAATCCGTCTGTTTGCATCAAACTACACGGGTTACATGCGCCAGCATGACGCCTGGGCGCTTCTATGTCGCGATATGCCTGGGAGCCCATATATCCGATTACAGGATATAAACGCAACTGCCACTCGTACAAACGGTCCTACACGTTGTATTACGTTAGAATCCGTCTGTTTGCATGAAACTACACGGGTTACGTGCGCGAGCATGACGACTGGACGCTTCTATGTCGCGATATGCCTGGGAGCCTATATATCCGATTTCAGGATATAAACGCAACTGCCACTCGTACAAACGGTCCTACACGTTGTATTACGGCAGAATCCGTCTGTTTGCATCAAACTACACGGGTTAGGTGCGCGAGCATGACGCCTGGACGCTTCTATGTCGCGATACGCCTGGGAGCTCATATATCCGATTACAGGATATAAACGCAACAGCCACTCGTACAAACGGTTCTACACGTTGTATTACGATAGAATCCGTCTGTTTGCATCAAACTACACGGGCTAGGTGCGCGAGCGTGATTCCTGGACGCTTCTACGTCGCGATATGCCTGGGAGCCAATATATCCGATTACAGGATATAAACGCAACTGCCACTCGTACAGACGGTCCTACACGTTGTATTGCTGTAGAATCCGTCTGTTTGCATCAAACTACACGGGTTACATGCGCCAGCATGACGCCTGGGCGCTTCTATGTCGCGATATGCCTGGGAGCCCATATATCCGATTACAGGATATAAACGCAACTGCCACTCGTACAGACGGTCCTACACCGTGTATTACGGTAGAATCCGTCTGTTTGCATCAAACTACACGGGTTAGGTGCGCGAGCATGACGCCTGGACGCTTCTATGTCGCGATATGCCTGGGAGCCCATATATCCGATTACAGGATATAAACGCAACTGCCACTCGTACAAACGGTCCTACACGTTTCATTACGGTGGAATCCGTCTGTTTGCATCAAACTACACGGGTTATGTGCGCGAGCATGACGCCTGGACGCTTCTATGCCGCGATACGCCTGGGAGCTCATATATCCGATTACAGGATATAAACGCAACAGCCACTCGTACAAACGGTTCTACACGTTGTATTACGATAGAATCCGTCTGTTTGCATCAAACTACACGGGCTAGGTGCGCGAGCGTGACGCCTGGACGCTTCTACGTCGCGATATGCCTGGGAGCCAATATATCCGATTACAGGATATAAACGCAACTGCCACTCGTACAGACGGTCCTACACGTTGTATTGCTGTAGAATCCGTCTGTTTGCATCAAACTACACGGGTTACATGCGCCAGCATGACGCCTGGGCGCTTCTATGTCGCGATATGCCTGGGAGCCCATATATCCGATTACAGGATATAAACACAACTGCCACTCGTACAGACGGTCCTACACGTTGTATTGCTGTAGAATCCGTCTGTTTGCATCAAACTACACGGGTTACGTGCGCGAGCATGACGCCTGGACGCTTCTATGTCGCGATATGCCTGGGAGCCCATATATCCGATTACAGGATATAAACGCAACTGCCACTCGTACAAACGGTCCTACACCGTGTATTACGGTAGAATCCGTCTGTTTGCATCATACTACACGGGTTAGGTGCGCGAGCATGACGCCTGGACGCTTCTATGTCGCGATATTCCTTGGAGCCTGTATATCCGATTACAGGATATAAACGCAACTGCCACTCGTACAAACGGTCCTACACGTTGTATTGCTGTAGAATCCGTCTGTTTGCATCAAACTACATGGGTTACATGCGCCAGCATGACGCCTGGGCGCTTCTATGCCGCGATACGCCTGGGAGCTCATATATCCGATTACAGGATATAAACGCAACAGCCACTCGTACAAACGGTTCTACACGTTGTATTACGATAGAATCCGTCTGTTTGCATCAAACTACACGGGCTAGGTGCGCGAGCGTGACGCCTGGACGCTTCTACGTCGCGATATGCCTGGGAGCCAATATATCCGATTACAGGATATAAACGCAACAGCCACTCGTACAAACGGTTCTACACGTTGTATTACGATAGAATCCGTCTGTCTGCATCAAACTACACGGACTAGGTGCGCGAGCGTGACGCCTGGACGCTTCTACGTCGCGATATGCCTGGGAGCCAATATATCCGATTACAGGATATAAACGCAACTGCCACTCGTACAGACGGTCCTACACGTTGTATTGCTGTAGAATCCGTCTGTTTGCATCAAACTACACGGGTTACATGCGCCAGCATGACGCCTGGGCGCTTCTATGTCGCGATATGCCTGGGAGCCCATATATCCGATTACAGGATATAAACGCAACTGCCACTCGTACAAATGGTCCTACACCGTGTATTACGGTAGAATCCGTCTGTTTGCATCAAACTACACGGGTTAGGTGCGCGAGCATGACGCCTGGACGCTTCTATGTCGCGATATGCCTGGGAGCCCATATATCCGATTACAGGATATAAACGCAACTGCCACTCGTACAAACGGTCCTACACGTTTCATTACGGTGGAATCCGTCTGTTTGCATCAAACTACACGGGTTATGTGCGCGAGCATGACGCCTGGACGCTTCTATGCCGCGATACGCCTGGGAGCTCATATATCCGATTACAGGATATAAACGCAACAGCCACTCGTACAAACGGTTCTACACGTTGTATTACGATAGAATCCGTCTGTTTGCATCAAACTACACGGGCTAGGTGCGCGAGCGTGACGCCTGGACGCTTCTACGTCGCGATATGCCTGGGAGCCAATATATCCGATTACAGGATATAAACGCAACTGCCACTCGTACAGACGGTCCTACACGTTGTATTGCTGTAGAATCCGTCTGTTTGCATCAAACTACACGGGTTACATGCGCCAGCATGACGCCTGGGCGCTTCTATGTCGCGATATGCCTGGGAGCCCATATATCCGATTACAGGATATAAACACAACTGCCACTCGTACAGACGGTCCTACACGTTGTATTGCTGTAGAATCCGTCTGTTTGCATCAAACTACACGGGTTAGGTGCGCGAGCATGACGCCTGGACGCTTCTATGTCGCGATATGCCTGGGAGCCCATATATCCGATTACAGGATATAAACGCAACTGCCACTCGTACAAACGGTCCTACACCGTGTATTACGGTAGAATCCGTCTGTTTGCATCATACTACACGGGTTAGGTGCGCGAGCATGACGCCTGGACGCTTCTATGTCGCGATATGCCTGGGAGCCCATATATCCGATTTCAGGATATAAACTCAACTGCCACTCGTACAAACGGTCCTACACGTTGTATTACGGTCGAATCCGTCTGTTTGCATGAAACTACACGGGTTACGTGCGCGAGCATGACGCCTGGACGCTTCTATGTCGCGATATGCCTGGGAGCCCATATATCCGATTACAGGATATAAACGCAACTGCCACTCGTACAAACGGTCCTACACCGTGTATTACGGTAGAATCCGTCTGTTTGCATCATACTACACGGGTTAGGTGCGCGAGCATGACGCCTGGACGCTTCTATGTCGCGATATTCCTTGGAGCCTGTATATCCGATTACAGGATATAAACGCAACTGCCACTCGTACAAACGGTCCTACACGTTGTATTGCTGTAGAATCCGTCTGTTTGCATCAAACTACATGGGTTACATGCGCCAGCATGACGCCTGGGCGCTTCTATGCCGCGATACGCCTGGGAGCTCATATATCCGATTACAGGATATAAACGCAACAGCCACTCGTACAAACGGTTCTACATGTTGTATTACGATAGAATCCGTCTGTTTGCATCAAACTACACGGGCTAGGTGCGCGAGCGTGACGCCTGGACGCTTCTACGTCGCGATATGCCTGGGAGCCAATATATCCGATTACAGGATATAAACGCAACAGCCACTCGTACAAACGGTTCTACACGTTGTATTACGATAGAATCCGTCTGTCTGCATCAAACTACACGGACTAGGTGCGCGAGCGTGACGCCTGGACGCTTCTACGTCGCGATATGCCTGGGAGCCAATATATCCGATTACAGGATATAAACGCAACTGCCACTCGTACAGACGGTCCTACACGTTGTATTGCTGTAGAATCCGTCTGTTTGCATCAAACTACACGGGTTACATGCGCCAGCATGACGCCTGGGCGCTTCTATGTCGCGATATGCCTGGGAGTCAATATATCCGATTACAGGATATAAACGCAACTGCCACTCGTACAGACGGTCCTACACGTTGTATTGCTGTAGAATCCGTCTGTTTGCATCAAACTACACGGGTTACATGCGCCAGCATGACGCCTGGGCGCTTCTATGTCGCGATATGCCTGGGAGCCCATATATCCGATTACAGGATATAAACGCAACTGCCACTCGTACAAACGGTCCTACACGTTGTATTACGTTAGAATCCGTCTGTTTGCATGAAACTACACGGGTTACGTGCGCGAGCATGACGACTGGACGCTTCTATGTCGCGATATGCCTGGGAGCCTATATATCCGATTTCAGGATATAAACGCAACTGCCACTCGTACAAACGGTCCTACACGTTTCATCACGGTGGAATCCGTCTGCTTGCATCAAACTACACGGGTTACGTGCGCGAGCATGACGCCTGGACGCTTCTATGTCGCGATATTCCTGGGAGCCCATATATCCGATTACAGGATATAAACGCAACTGCCACTCGTACAAACGGTCCTACACGTTTCATTACGGTGGAATCCGTCTGTTTGCATCAAACTACACGGGTTAGGTGCGCGAGCATGACGCCTGGACGCTTCTATGTCGCGATATTCCTGGGAGCCCATATATCCGATTACAGGATATAAACGCAACTGCCACTCGTACAAACGGTCCTACACGTTTCATTACGGTGGAATCCGTCTGTTTGCATCAAACTACACGGGTTAGGTGCGCGAGCATGACGCCTGGACGCTTCTATGTCGCGATATGCCTGGGAGCCCATATATCCGATTACAGGATATAAACGCAACTGCCACTCGTACAAACGGTCCTACACCGTGTATTACGGTAGAATCCGTCTGTTTGCATCATACTACACGGGTTAGGTGCGCGAGCATGACGCCTGGACGCTTCTATGTCGCGATATGCCTGGGAGCCCATATATCCGATTTCAGGATATAAACTCAACTGCCACTCGTACAAACGGTCCTACACGTTGTATTACGGTCGAATCCGTCTGTTTGCATGAAACTACACGGGTTACGTGCGCGAGCATGACGCCTGGACGCTTCTATGTCGCGATATGCCTGGGAGCCCATATATCCGATTACAGGATATAAACGCAACTGCCACTCGTACAAACGGTCCTACACCGTGTATTACGGTAGAATCCGTCTGTTTGCATCATACTACACGGGTTAGGTGCGCGAGCATGACGCCTGGACGCTTCTATGTCGCGATATTCCTTGGAGCCTGTATATCCGATTACAGGATATAAACGCAACTGCCACTCGTACAAACGGTCCTACACGTTGTATTGCTGTAGAATCCGTCTGTTTGCATCAAACTACATGGGTTACATGCGCCAGCATGACGCCTGGGCGCTTCTATGCCGCGATACGCCTGGGAGCTCATATATCCGATTACAGGATATAAACGCAACAGCCACTCGTACAAACGGTTCTACACGTTGTATTACGATAGAATCCGTCTGTTTGCATCAAACTACACGGGCTAGGTGCGCGAGCGTGACGCCTGGACGCTTCTACGTCGCGATATGCCTGGGAGCCAATATATCCGATTACAGGATATAAACGCAACAGCCACTCGTACAAACGGTTCTACACGTTGTATTACGATAGAATCCGTCTGTTTGCATCAAACTACACGGGCTAGGTGCGCGAGCGTGACGCCTGGACGCTTCTACGTCGCGATATGCCTGGGAGCCAATATATCCGATTACAGGATATAAACGCAACTGCCACTCGTACAGACGGTCCTACACGTTGTATTGCTGTAGAATCCGTCTGTTTGCATCAAACTACACGGGTTACATGCGCCAGCATGACGCCTGGGCGCTTCTATGTCGCGATATGCCTGGGAGTCAATATATCCGATTACAGGATATAAACGCAACTGCCACTCGTACAGACGGTCCTACACGTTGTATTGCTGTAGAATCCGTCTGTTTGCATCAAACTACACGGGTTACATGCGCCAGCATGACGCCTGGGCGCTTCTATGTCGCGATATGCCTGGGAGCCCATATATCCGATTACAGGATATAAACGCAACTGCCACTCGTACAAACGGTCCTACACGTTGTATTACGTTAGAATCCGTCTGTTTGCATGAAACTACACGGGTTACGTGCGCGAGCATGACGACTGGACGCTTCTATGTCGCGATATGCCTGGGAGCCTATATATCCGATTTCAGGATATAAACGCAACTGCCACTCGTACAAACGGTCCTACACGTTTCATCACGGTGGAATCCGTCTGCTTGCATCAAACTACACGGGTTACGTGCGCGAGCATGACGCCTGGACGCTTCTATGTCGCGATATTCCTGGGAGCCCATATATCCGATTACAGGATATAAACGCAACTGCCACTCGTACAAACGGTCCTACACGTTTCATTACGGTGGAATCCGTCTGTTTGCATCAAACTACACGGGTTAGGTGCGCGAGCATGACGCCTGGACGCTTCTATGTCGCGATATTCCTGGGAGCCCATATATCCGATTACAGGATATAAACGCAACTGCCACTCGTACAAACGGTCCTACACGTTTCATTACGGTGGAATCCGTCTGTTTGCATCAAACTACACGGGTTATGTGCGCGAGCATGACGCCTGGACGCTTCTATGCCGCGATACGCCTGGGAGCTCATATATCCGATTACAGGATATAAACGCAACTGCCACTCGTACAAATGGTCCTACACCGTGTATTACGGTAGAATCCGTCTGTTTGCATCAAACTACACGGGTTAGGTGCGCGAGCATGACGCCTGGACGCTTCTATGTCGCGATATGCCTGGGAGCCCATATATCCGATTACAGGATATAAACGCAACTGCCACTCGTACAAACGGTCCTACACGTTTCATTACGGTGGAATCCGTCTGTTTGCATCAAACTACACGGGTTATGTGCGCGAGCATGACGCCTGGACGCTTCTATGCCGCGATACGCCTGGGAGCTCATATATCCGATTACAGGATATAAACGCAACTGCCACTCGTACAAATGGTCCTACACCGTGTATTACGGTAGAATCCGTCTGTTTGCATCAAACTACACGGGTTATGTGCGCGAGCATGACGCCTGGACGCTTCTATGCCGCGATACGCCTGGGAGCTCATATATCCGATTACAGGATATAAACGCAACTGCCACTCGTACAAATGGTCCTACACCGTGTATTACGGTAGAATCCGTCTGTTTGCATCAAACTACACGGGTTATGTGCGCGAGCATGACGCCTGGACGCTTCTATGCCGCGATACGCCTGGGAGCTCATATATCCGATTACAGGATATAAACGCAACAGCCACTCGTACAAACGGTTCTACACGTTGTATTACGATAGAATCCGTCTGTTTGCATCAAACTACACGGGCTAGGTGCGCGAGCGTGACGCCTGGACGCTTCTACGTCGCGATATGCCTGGGAGCCAATATATCCGATTACAGGATATAAACGCAACTGCCACTCGTACAGACGGTCCTACACGTTGTATTGCTGTAGAATCCGTCTGTTTGCATCAAACTACACGGGTTACATGCGCCAGCATGACGCCTGGGCGCTTCTATGTCGCGATATGCCTGGGAGCCCATATATCCGATTACAGGATATAAACACAACTGCCACTCGTACAGACGGTCCTACACGTTGTATTGCTGTAGAATCCGTCTGTTTGCATCAAACTACACGGGTTAGGTGCGCGAGCATGACGCCTGGACGCTTCTATGTCGCGATATGCCTGGGAGCCCATATATCCGATTACAGGATATAAACGCAACTGCCACTCGTACAAACGGTCCTACACCGTGTATTACGGTAGAATCCGTCTGTTTGCATCATACTACACGGGTTAGGTGCGCGAGCATGACGCCTGGACGCTTCTATGTCGCGATATGCCTGGGAGCCCATATATCCGATTTCAGGATATAAACTCAACTGCCACTCGTACAAACGGTCCTACACGTTGTATTACGGTCGAATCCGTCTGTTTGCATGAAACTACACGGGTTACGTGCGCGAGCATGACGCCTGGACGCTTCTATGTCGCGATATGCCTGGGAGCCCATATATCCGATTACAGGATATAAACGCAACTGCCACTCGTACAAACGGTCCTACACCGTGTATTACGGTAGAATCCGTCTGTTTGCATCATACTACACGGGTTAGGTGCGCGAGCATGACGCCTGGACGCTTCTATGTCGCGATATTCCTTGGAGCCTGTATATCCGATTACAGGATATAAACGCAACTGCCACTCGTACAAACGGTCCTACACGTTGTATTGCTGTAGAATCCGTCTGTTTGCATCAAACTACATGGGTTACATGCGCCAGCATGACGCCTGGGCGCTTCTATGCCGCGATACGCCTGGGAGCTCATATATCCGATTACAGGATATAAACGCAACAGCCACTCGTACAAACGGTTCTACACGTTGTATTACGATAGAATCCGTCTGTTTGCATCAAACTACACGGGCTAGGTGCGCGAGCGTGACGCCTGGATGCTTCTACGTCGCGATATGCCTGGGAGCCAATATATCCGATTACAGGATATAAACGCAACTGCCCCTCGTACAGGCGGTCCTACACGTTGTATTGCTGTAGAATCCGTCTGTTTGCATCAAACTACACGGGTTACGTGCGCGAGCATGACGACTGGACGCTTCTATGTCGCGGTATTCCTTGGAGGCCGTATATCCGATTACAGGATATAAACGCAACTGCCACTCGTACAAACGGTCCTACACGTTTTATTACGTTAGAATCCGTCTGTTTGCATGAAACTACACGGGTTACATGCGCCAGCATGACGCCTGGACGCTTCTACGTCGCGATATGCCTGGGAGCCAATATATCCGATTACAGGATATAAACGCAACTGCCACTCGTACAGACGGTCCTACACGTTGTATTGCTGTAGAATCCGTCTGTTTGCATCAAACTACACGGGTTACATGCGCCAGCATGACGCCTGGGCGCTTCTATGTCGCGATATGCCTGGGAGCCCATATATCCGATTACAGGATATAAACACAACTGCCACTCGTACAGACGGTCCTACACGTTGTATTGCTGTAGAATCCGTCTGTTTGCATCAAACTACACGGGTTACATGCGCCAGCATGACGCCTGGGCGCTTCTATGCCGCGATACGCCTGGGAGCTCATATATCCGATTACAGGATATAAACGCAACAGCCACTCGTACAAACGGTTCTACACGTTGTATTACGATAGAATCCGTCTGTTTGCATCAAACTACACGGGCTAGGTGCGCGAGCGTGACGCCTGGATGCTTCTACGTCGCGATATGCCTGGGAGCCAATATATCCGATTACAGGATATAAACGCAACAGCCACTCGTACAAACGGTTCTACACGTTGTATTACGATAGAATCCGTCTGTTTTGCATCAAACTACACGGGCTAGGTGCGCGAGCGTGACGCCTGGACGCTTCTACGTCGCGATATGCCTGGGAGCCAATATATCCGATTACAGGATATAAACGCAACTGCCACTCGTACAAACGGTCCTACACGTTTCATTACGGTGGAATCCGTCTGTTTGCATCAAACTACACGGGTTACGTGCGCGAGCATGACGTCTGGACGCTTCTATGTCGCGATATTCCTGGGAGCCCATATATGCGATTACAGGATATACACGCAACTGCCACTCGTACAAACGGCCCTACGCGTTGTATTACGGTAGAATCCGTCTGTTTGCATCAAACTACACGGGTTATGAGCGCGAGCATGACGCCTGGACGCTTCTATGCCGCGATACGCCTGGGAGCTCATATATCCGATTACAGGATATAAACGCAACTGCCACTCGTACAGACGGTCCTACACGTTGTATTGCTGTAGAATCCGTCTGTTTGCATCAAACTACACGGGTTACATGCGCCAGCATGACGCCTGGGCGCTTCTATGTCGCGATATGCCTGGGAGCCCATATATCCGATTACAGGATATAAACACAACTGCCACTCGTACAGACGGTCCTACACGTTGTATTGCTGTAGAATCCGTCTGTTTGCATCAAACTACACGGGTTAGGTGCGCGAGCATGACGCCTGGACGCTTCTATGTCGCGATATTCCTGGGAGCCCATATATCCGATTACAGGATATAAACGCAACTGCCACTCGTACAAACGGTCCTACACGTTTCATTACGGTGGAATCCGTCTGTTTGCATCAAACTACACGGGTTATGTGCGCGAGCATGACGCCTGGACGCTTCTATGCCGCGATACGCCTGGGAGCTCATATATCCGATTACAGGATATAAACGCAACAGCCACTCGTACAAACGGTTCTACACGTTGTATTATGATAGAATCCGTCTGTTTGCATCAAACTACACGGGCTAGGTGCGCGAGCGTGACGCCTGGACGCTTCTACGTCGCGATATGCCTGGGAGCCAATATATCCGATTACAGGATATAAACGCAACTGCCACTCGTACAGACGGTCCTACACGTTGTATTGCTGTAGAATCCGTCTGTTTGCATCAAACTACACGGGTTACATGCGCCAGCATGACGCCTGGGCGCTTCTATGTCGCGATATGCCTGGGAGCCCATATATCTGATTACAGGATATAAACGCAACTGCCACTCGTACAAATGGTCCTACACCGTGTATTACGGTAGAATCCGTCTGTTTGCATCAAACTACACGGGTTAGGTGCGCGAGCATGACGCCTGGACGCTTCTATGTCGCGATATGCCTGGGAGCCCATATATCCGATTACAGGATATAAACGCAACTGCCACTCGTACAAACGGTCCTACACGTTTCATTACGGTGGAATCCGTCTGTTTGCATCAAACTACACGGGTTATGTGCGCGAGCATGACGCCTGGACGCTTCTATGCCGCGATACGCCTGGGAGCTCATATATCCGATTACAGGATATAAACGCAACTGCCCCTCGTACAGGCGGTCCTACACGTTGTATTGCTGTAGAATCCGTCTGTTTGCATCAAACTACACGGGTTACGTGCGCGAGCATGACGACTGGACGCTTCTATGTCGCGGTATTCCTTGGAGGCCGTATATCCGATTACAGGATATAAACGCAACTGCCACTCGTACAAACGGTCCTACACGTTTTATTACGTTAGAATCCGTCTGTTTGCATGAAACTACACGGGTTACATGCGCCAGCATGACGCCTGGACGCTTCTACGTCGCGATATGCCTGGGAGCCAATATATCCGATTACAGGATATAAACGCAACTGCCACTCGTACAGACGGTCCTACACGTTGTATTGCTGTAGAATCCGTCTGTTTGCATCAAACTACACGGGTTACATGCGCCAGCATGACGCCTGGGCGCTTCTATGTCGCGATATGCCTGGGAGCCCATATATCCGATTACAGGATATAAACACAACTGCCACTCGTACAGACGGTCCTACACGTTGTATTGCTGTAGAATCCGTCTGTTTGCATCAAACTACACGGGTTACATGCGCCAGCATGACGCCTGGGCGCTTCTATGCCGCGATACGCCTGGGAGCTCATATATCCGATTACAGGATATAAACGCAACAGCCACTCGTACAGACGGTCCTACACGTTGTATTGCTGTAGAATCCGTCTGTTTGCATCAAACTACATGGGTTACATGCGCCAGCATGACGCCTGGGCGCTTCTATGCCGCGATACGCCTGGGAGCTCATATATCCGATTACAGGATATAAACGCAACAGCCACTCGTACAAACGGTTCTACACGTTGTATTACGATAGAATCCGTCTGTTTGCATCAAACTACACGGGCTAGGTGCGCGAGCGTGACGCCTGGATGCTTCTACGTCGCGATATGCCTGGGAGCCAATATATCCGATTACAGGATATAAACGCAACAGCCACTCGTACAAACGGTTCTACACGTTGTATTACGATAGAATCCGTCTGTTTGCATCAAACTACACGGGCTAGGTGCGCGAGCGTGACGCCTGGACGCTTCTACGTCGCGATATGCCTGGGAGCCAATATATCCGATTACAGGATATAAACGCAACTGCCACTCGTACAAACGGTCCTACACGTTTCATTACGGTGGAATCCGTCTGTTTGCATCAAACTACACGGGTTACGTGCGCGAGCATGACGTCTGGACGCTTCTATGTCGCGATATTCCTGGGAGCCCATATATGCGATTACAGGATATACACGCAACTGCCACTCGTACAAACGGCCCTACGCGTTGTATTACGGTAGAATCCGTCTGTTTGCATCAAACTACACGGGTTATGAGCGCGAGCATGACGCCTGGACGCTTCTATGCCGCGATACGCCTGGGAGCTCATATATCCGATTACAGGATATAAACGCAACTGCCACTCGTACAGACGGTCCTACACGTTGTATTGCTGTAGAATCCGTCTGTTTGCATCAAACTACACGGGTTACATGCGCCAGCATGACGCCTGGGCGCTTCTATGTCGCGATATGCCTGGGAGCCCATATATCCGATTACAGGATATAAACACAACTGCCACTCGTACAGACGGTCCTACACGTTGTATTGCTGTAGAATCCGTCTGTTTGCATCAAACTACACGGGTTAGGTGCGCGAGCATGACGCCTGGACGCTTCTATGTCGCGATATTCCTGGGAGCCCATATATCCGATTACAGGATATAAACGCAACTGCCACTCGTACAAACGGTCCTACACGTTTCATTACGGTGGAATCCGTCTGTTTGCATCAAACTACACGGGTTATGTGCGCGAGCATGACGCCTGGACGCTTCTATGCCGCGATACGCCTGGGAGCTCATATATCCGATTACAGGATATAAACGCAACAGCCACTCGTACAAACGGTTCTACACGTTGTATTATGATAGAATCCGTCTGTTTGCATCAAACTACACGGGCTAGGTGCGCGAGCGTGACGCCTGGACGCTTCTACGTCGCGATATGCCTGGGAGCCAATATATCCGATTACAGGATATAAACGCAACTGCCACTCGTACAAACGGTTCTACACGTTGTATTACGATAGAATCCGTCTGTTTGCATCAAACTACACGGGCTAGGTGCGCGAGCGTGACGCCTGGACGCTTCTACGTCGCGATATGCCTGGGAGCCAATATATCCGATTACAGGATATAAACGCAACTGCCACTCGTACAAACGGTCCTACACGTTTCATTACGGTGGAATCCGTCTGTTTGCATCAAACTACACGGGTTACGTGCGCGAGCATGACGTCTGGACGCTTCTATGTCGCGATATTCCTGGGAGCCCATATATGCGATTACAGGATATACACGCAACTGCCACTCGTACAAACGGCCCTACGCGTTGTATTACGGTAGAATCCGTCTGTTTGCATCAAACTACACGGGTTATGAGCGCGAGCATGACGCCTGGACGCTTCTATGCCGCGATACGCCTGGGAGCTCATATATCCGATTACAGGATATAAACGCAACTGCCACTCGTACAGACGGTCCTACACGTTGTATTGCTGTAGAATCCGTCTGTTTGCATCAAACTACACGGGTTACATGCGCCAGCATGACGCCTGGGCGCTTCTATGTCGCGATATGCCTGGGAGCCCATATATCCGATTACAGGATATAAACACAACTGCCACTCGTACAGACGGTCCTACACGTTGTATTGCTGTAGAATCCGTCTGTTTGCATCAAACTACACGGGTTAGGTGCGCGAGCATGACGCCTGGACGCTTCTATGTCGCGATATTCCTGGGAGCCCATATATCCGATTACAGGATATAAACGCAACTGCCACTCGTACAAACGGTCCTACACGTTTCATTACGGTGGAATCCGTCTGTTTGCATCAAACTACACGGGTTATGTGCGCGAGCATGACGCCTGGACGCTTCTATGCCGCGATACGCCTGGGAGCTCATATATCCGATTACAGGATATAAACGCAACAGCCACTCGTACAAACGGTTCTACACGTTGTATTATGATAGAATCCGTCTGTTTGCATCAAACTACACGGGCTAGGTGCGCGAGCGTGACGCCTGGACGCTTCTACGTCGCGATATGCCTGGGAGCCAATATATCCGATTACAGGATATAAACGCAACTGCCACTCGTACAGACGGTCCTACACGTTGTATTGCTGTAGAATCCGTCTGTTTGCATCAAACTACACGGGTTACATGCGCCAGCATGACGCCTGGGCGCTTCTATGTCGCGATATGCCTGGGAGCCCATATATCTGATTACAGGATATAAACGCAACTGCCACTCGTACAAATGGTCCTACACCGTGTATTACGGTAGAATCCGTCTGTTTGCATCAAACTACACGGGTTAGGTGCGCGAGCATGACGCCTGGACGCTTCTATGTCGCGATATGCCTGGGAGCCCATATATCCGATTACAGGATATAAACGCAACTGCCACTCGTACAAACGGTCCTACACGTTTCATTACGGTGGAATCCGTCTGTTTGCATCAAACTACACGGGTTATGTGCGCGAGCATGACGCCTGGACGCTTCTATGCCGCGATACGCCTGGGAGCTCATATATCCGATTACAGGATATAAACGCAACAGCCACTCGTACAAACGGTTCTACACGTTGTATTACGATAGAATCCGTCTGTTTGCATCAAACTACACGGGCTAGGTGCGCGAGCGTGACGCCTGGACGCTTCTACGTCGCGATATGCCTGGGAGCCAATATATCCGATTACAGGATATAAACGCAACTGCCACTCGTACAGACGGTCCTACACGTTGTATTGCTGTAGAATCCGTCTGTTTGCATCAAACTACACGGGTTACATGCGCCAGCATGACGCCTGGGCGCTTCTATGTCGCGATATGCCTGGGAGCCCATATATCCGATTACAGGATATAAACACAACTGCCACTCGTACAGACGGTCCTACACGTTGTATTGCTGTAGAATCCGTCTGTTTGCATCAAACTACACGGGTTAGGTGCGCGAGCATGACGCCTGGACGCTTCTATGTCGCGATATGCCTGGGAGCCCATATATCCGATTACAGGATATAAACGCAACTGCCACTCGTACAAACGGTCCTACACCGTGTATTACGGTAGAATCCGTCTGTTTGCATCATACTACACGGGTTAGGTGCGCGAGCATGACGCCTGGACGCTTCTATGTCGCGATATGCCTGGGAGCCCATATATCCGATTTCAGGATATAAACTCAACTGCCACTCGTACAAACGGTCCTACACGTTGTATTACAGTCGAATCCGTCTGTTTGCATGAAACTACACGGGTTACGTGCGCGAGCATGACGCCTGGACGCTTCTATGTCGCGATATGCCTGGGAGCCCATATATCCGATTACAGGATATAAACGCAACTGCCACTCGTACAAACGGTCCTACACCGTGTATTACGGTAGAATCCGTCTGTTTGCATCATACTACACGGGTTAGGTGCGCGAGCATGACGCCTGGACGCTTCTATGTCGCGATATTCCTTGGAGCCTGTATATCCGATTACAGGATATAAACGCAACTGCCACTCGTACAAACGGTCCTACACGTTGTATTGCTGTAGAATCCGTCTGTTTGCATCAAACTACATGGGTTACATGCGCCAGCATGACGCCTGGGCGCTTCTATGCCGCGATACGCCTGGGAGCTCATATATCCGATTACAGGATATAAACGCAACAGCCACTCGTACAAACGGTTCTACACGTTGTATTACGATAGAATCCGTCTGTTTGCATCAAACTACACGGGCTAGGTGCGCGAGCGTGACGCCTGGATGCTTCTACGTCGCGATATGCCTGGGAGCCAATATATCCGATTACAGGATATAAACGCAACTGCCCCTCGTACAGGCGGTCCTACACGTTGTATTGCTGTAGAATCCGTCTGTTTGCATCAAACTACACGGGTTACGTGCGCGAGCATGACGACTGGACGCTTCTATGTCGCGGTATTCCTTGGAGGCCGTATATCCGATTACAGGATATAAACGCAACTGCCACTCGTACAAACGGTCCTACACGTTTTATTACGTTAGAATCCGTCTGTTTGCATGAAACTACACGGGTTACATGCGCCAGCATGACGCCTGGACGCTTCTACGTCGCGATATGCCTGGGAGCCAATATATCCGATTACAGGATATAAACGCAACTGCCACTCGTACAGACGGTCCTACACGTTGTATTGCTGTAGAATCCGTCTGTTTGCATCAAACTACACGGGTTACATGCGCCAGCATGACGCCTGGGCGCTTCTATGTCGCGATATGCCTGGGAGCCCATATATCCGATTACAGGATATAAACACAACTGCCACTCGTACAGACGGTCCTACACGTTGTATTGCTGTAGAATCCGTCTGTTTGCATCAAACTACACGGGTTACATGCGCCAGCATGACGCCTGGGCGCTTCTATGCCGCGATACGCCTGGGAGCTCATATATCCGATTACAGGATATAAACGCAACAGCCACTCGTACAGACGGTCCTACACGTTGTATTGCTGTAGAATCCGTCTGTTTGCATCAAACTACATGGGTTACATGCGCCAGCATGACGCCTGGGCGCTTCTATGCCGCGATACGCCTGGGAGCTCATATATCCGATTACAGGATATAAACGCAACAGCCACTCGTACAAACGGTTCTACACGTTGTATTACGATAGAATCCGTCTGTTTGCATCAAACTACACGGGCTAGGTGCGCGAGCGTGACGCCTGGATGCTTCTACGTCGCGATATGCCTGGGAGCCAATATATCCGATTACAGGATATAAACGCAACAGCCACTCGTACAAACGGTTCTACACGTTGTATTACGATAGAATCCGTTTGTTTGCATCAAACTACACGGGCTAGGTGCGCGAGCGTGACGCCTGGACGCTTCTACGTCGCGATATGCCTGGGAGCCAATATATCCGATTACAGGATATACACGCAACTGCCACTCGTACAAACGGCCCTACGCGTTGTATTACGGTAGAATCCGTCTGTTTGCATCAAACTACACGGGTTATGAGCGCGAGCATGACGCCTGGACGCTTCTATGCCGCGATACGCCTGGGAGCTCATATATCCGATTACAGGATATAAACGCAACTGCCACTCGTACAGACGGTCCTACACGTTGTATTGCTGTAGAATCCGTCTGTTTGCATCAAACTACACGGGTTACATGCGCCAGCATGACGCCTGGGCGCTTCTATGTCGCGATATGCCTGGGAGCCCATATATCCGATTACAGGATATAAACACAACTGCCACTCGTACAGACGGTCCTACACGTTGTATTGCTGTAGAATCCGTCTGTTTGCATCAAACTACACGGGTTACATGCGCCAGCATGACGCCTGGGCGCTTCTATGCCGCGATACGCCTGGGAGCTCATATATCCGATTACAGGATATAAACGCAACAGCCACTCGTACAGACGGTCCTACACGTTGTATTGCTGTAGAATCCGTCTGTTTGCATCAAACTACATGGGTTACATGCGCCAGCATGACGCCTGGGCGCTTCTATGCCGCGATACGCCTGGGAGCTCATATATCCGATTACAGGATATAAACGCAACAGCCACTCGTACAAACGGTTCTACACGTTGTATTACGATAGAATCCGTCTGTTTGCATCAAACTACACGGGCTAGGTGCGCGAGCGTGACGCCTGGATGCTTCTACGTCGCGATATGCCTGGGAGCCAATATATCCGATTACAGGATATAAACGCAACAGCCACTCGTACAAACGGTTCTACACGTTGTATTACGATAGAATCCGTCTGTTTGCATCAAACTACACGGGCTAGGTGCGCGAGCGTGACGCCTGGACGCTTCTACGTCGCGATATGCCTGGGAGCCAATATATCCGATTACAGGATATAAACGCAACTGCCACTCGTACAGACGGTCCTACACGTTGTATTGCTGTAGAATCCGTCTGTTTGCATCAAACTACACGGGTTACATGCGCCAGCATGACGCCTGGACGCTTCTATGCCGCGATACGCCTGGGAGCTCATATATCCGATTACAGGATATAAACGCAACTGCCACTCGTACAGACGGTCCTACACGTTGTATTGCTGTAGAATCCGTCTGTTTGCATCAAACTACACGGGTTACATGCGCCAGCATGACGCCTGGGCGCTTCTATGTCGCGATATGCCTGGGAGCCCATATATCCGATTACAGGATATAAACACAACTGCCACTCGTACAGACGGTCCTACACGTTGTATTGCTGTAGAATCCGTCTGTTTGCATCAAACTACACGGGTTACATGCGCCAGCATGACGCCTGGGCGCTTCTATGCCGCGATACGCCTGGGAGCTCATATATCCGATTACAGGATATAAACGCAACAGCCACTCGTACAGACGGTCCTACACGTTGTATTGCTGTAGAATCCGTCTGTTTGCATCAAACTACATGGGTTACATGCGCCAGCATGACGCCTGGGCGCTTCTATGCCGCGATACGCCTGGGAGCTCATATATCCGATTACAGGATATAAACGCAACAGCCACTCGTACAAACGGTTCTACACGTTGTATTACGATAGAATCCGTCTGTTTGCATCAAACTACACGGGCTAGGTGCGCGAGCGTGACGCCTGGATGCTTCTACGTCGCGATATGCCTGGGAGCCAATATATCCGATTACAGGATATAAACGCAACAGCCACTCGTACAAACGGTTCTACACGTTGTATTACGATAGAATCCGTCTGTTTGCATCAAACTACACGGGCTAGGTGCGCGAGCGTGACGCCTGGACGCTTCTACGTCGCGATATGCCTGGGAGCCAATATATCCGATTACAGGATATAAACGCAACTGCCACTCGTACAGACGGTCCTACACGTTGTATTGCTGTAGAATCCGTCTGTTTGCATCAAACTACACGGGTTACATGCGCCAGCATGACGCCTGGGCGCTTCTATGTCGCGATATGCCTGGGAGCCCATATATCCGATTACAGGATATAAACACAACTGCCACTCGTACAGACGGTCCTACACGTTGTATTGCTGTAGAATCCGTCTGTTTGCATCAAACTACACGGGTTACATGCGCCAGCATGACGCCTGGGCGCTTCTATGCCGCGATACGCCTGGGAGCTCATATATCCGATTACAGGATATAAACGCAACAGCCACTCGTACAGACGGTCCTACACGTTGTATTGCTGTAGAATCCGTCTGTTTGCATCAAACTACATGGGTTACATGCGCCAGCATGACGCCTGGGCGCTTCTATGCCGCGATACGCCTGGGAGCTCATATATCCGATTACAGGATATAAACGCAACAGCCACTCGTACAAACGGTTCTACACGTTGTATTACGATAGAATCCGTCTGTTTGCATCAAACTACACGGGCTAGGTGCGCGAGCGTGACGCCTGGACGCTTCTACGTCGCGATATGCCTGGGAGCCAATATATCCGATTACAGGATATAAACGCAACTGCCACTCGTACAGACGGTCCTACACGTTCTATTGCGCTAGAATCCGTCTGTTTGCATCAAACTACACGGGTTACATGCGCCAGCATGACGCCTGGGCGCTTCTATGTCGCGATATGCCTGGGAGCCCATATATCCGATTACAGGATATAAACACAACTGCCACTCGTACAGACGGTCCTACACGTTGTATTACGTTAGAATCCGTCTGTTTGCATCAAACTACACGGGTTACATGCGCCAGCATGACGCCTGGGCGCTTCTATGTCGCGATATGCCTGGGAGCCCATATATCCGATTACAGGATATAAACGCAACTGCCAGTCGTACAAACGGTCCTACACGTTTCATTACGGTGGAATCCGTCTGTTTGCATCAAACTACACGGGTTACGTGCGCGAGCATGACGTCTGGACGCTTCTATGTCGCGATATTCCTGGGAGCCCATATATGCGATTACAGGATATACACGCAACTGCCACTCGTACAAACGGCCCTACGCGTTGTATTACGGTAGAATCCGTCTGTTTGCATCAAACTACACGGGTTATGAGCGCGAGCATGACGCCTGGACGCTTCTATGCCGCGATACGCCTGGGAGCTCATATATCCGATTACAGGATATAAACGCAACAGCCACTCGTACAAACGGTTCTACACGTTGTATTACGATAGAATCCGTCTGTTTGCATTAAACTACACGGGCTAGGTGCGCGAGCGTGACGCCTGGACGCTTCTACGTCGCGATATGCCTGGGAGCCCATATATCCGATTACAGGATATAAACACAACTGCCACTCGTACAGACGGTCCTACACGTTGTATTGCTGTAGAATCCGTCTGTTTGCATCAAACTACACGGGTTACATGCGCCAGCATGACGCCTGGGCGCTTCTATGCCGCGATACGCCTGGGAGCTCATATATCCGATTACAGGATATAAACGCAACAGCCACTCGTACAGACGGTCCTACACGTTGTATTGCTGTAGAATCCGTCTGTTTGCATCAAACTACATGGGTTACATGCGCCAGCATGACGCCTGGGCGCTTCTATGCCGCGATACGCCTGGGAGCTCATATATCCGATTACAGGATATAAACGCAACAGCCACTCGTACAAACGGTTCTACACGTTGTATTACGATAGAATCCGTCTGTTTGCATCAAACTACACGGGCTAGGTGCGCGAGCGTGACGCCTGGATGCTTCTACGTCGCGATATGCCTGGGAGCCAATATATCCGATTACAGGATATAAACGCAACTGCCCCTCGTACAGGCGGTCCTACACGTTGTATTGCTGTAGAATCCGTCTGTTTGCATCAAACTACACGGGTTACGTGCGCGAGCATGACGACTGGACGCTTCTATGTCGCGGTATTCCTTGGAGGCCGTATATCCGATTACAGGATATAAACGCAACTGCCACTCGTACAAACGGTCCTACACGTTTTATTACGTTAGAATCCGTCTGTTTGCATGAAACTACACGGGTTACATGCGCCAGCATGACGCCTGGGCGCTTCTATGTCGCGATATGCCTGGGAGCCCATATATCCGATTACAGGATATAAACGCAACTGCCACTCGTACAAATGGTCCTACACCGTGTATTACGGTAGAATCCGTCTGTTTGCATCAAACTACACGGGTTACGTGCGCGAGCATGACGCCTGGACGCTTCTATGTCGCGATATGCCTGGGAGCCCATATATCCGATTTCAGGATATAAACTCAACTGCCACTCGTACAAACGGTCCTACACGTTGTATTACGGTCGAATCCGTCTGTTTGCATGAAACTACACGGGTTACGTGCGCGAGCATGACGCCTGGACGCTTCTATGTCGCGATATGCCTGGGAGCCCATATATCCGATTACAGGATATAAACGCAACTGCCACTCGTACAAACGGTCCTACACCGTGTATTACGGTAGAATCCGTCTGTTTGCATCATACTACACGGGTTAGGTGCGCGAGCATGACGCCTGGGCGCTTCTATGTCGCGATATGCCTGGGAGCCCATATATCCGATTACAGGATATAAACGCAACTGCCACTCGTACAAACGGTCCTACACGTTGTATTACGTTAGAATCCGTCTGTTTGCATGAAACTACACGGGTTACGTGCGCGAGCATGACGACTGGACGCTTCTATGTCGCGATATGCCTGGGAGCCTATATATCCGATTTCAGGATATAAACGCAACTGCCACTCGTACAAACGGTCCTACACGTTTCATCACGGTGGAATCCGTCTGCTTGCATCAAACTACACGGGTTACGTGCGCGAGCATGACGCCTGGACGCTTCTATGTCGCGATATTCCTGGGAGCCCATATATCCGATTACAGGATATAAACGCAACTGCCACTCGTACAAACGGTCCTACACGTTTCATTACGGTGGAATCCGTCTGTTTGCATCAAACTACACGGGTTAGGTGCGCGAGCATGACGCCTGGACGCTTCTATGTCGCGATATGCCTGGGAGCCCATATATCCGATTACAGGATATAAACGCAACTGCCACTCGTACAAATGGTCCTACACCGTGTATTACGGTAGAATCCGTCTGTTTGCATCAAACTACACGGGTTACGTGCGCGAGCATGACGCCTGGACGCTTCTATGTCGCGATATGCCTGGGAGCCCATATATCCGATTTCAGGATATAAACTCAACTGCCACTCGTACAAACGGTCCTACACGTTGTATTACGGTCGAATCCGTCTGTTTGCATGAAACTACACGGGTTACGTGCGCGAGCATGACGCCTGGACGCTTCTATGTCGCGATATGCCTGGGAGCCCATATATCCGATTACAGGATATAAACGCAACTGCCACTCGTACAAACGGTCCTACACCGTGTATTACGGTAGAATCCGTCTGTTTGCATCATACTACACGGGTTAGGTGCGCGAGCATGACGCCTGGACGCTTCTATGTCGCGATATTCCTTGGAGCCTGTATATCCGATTACAGGATATAAACGCAACTGCCACTCGTACAAACGGTCCTACACGTTGTATTGCTGTAGAATCCGTCTGTTTGCATCAAACCACACGGGTTACATGCGCCAGCATGACGCCTGGGCGCTTCTATGTCGCGATATGCCTGGGAGCCCATATATCCGATTACAGGATATAAACGCAACTGCCACTCGTACAAACGGTCCTACACGTTTCATTACGGTGGAATCCGTCTGTTCGCATCAAACTACACGGGTTAGGTGCGCGAGCATGACGCCTGGACGCTTCTATGTCGCGGTATTCCTTGGAGCCCGTATATCCGATTACAGGATATAAACGCAACTGCCACTCGTACAAACGGTCCTACACGTTTCATTACGGTGGAATCCGTCTGTTTGCATCAAACTACACGGGTTATGTGCGCGAGCATGACGCCTGGACGCTTCTATGCCGCGATACGCCTGGGAGCTCATATATCCGATTACAGGATATAAACGCAACAGCCACTCGTACAAACGGTTCTACACGTTGTATTACGATAGAATCCGTCTGTTTGCATCAAACTACACGGGCTAGGTGCGCGAGCGTGACGCCTGGACGCTTCTACGTCGCGATATGCCTGGGAGCCAATATATCCGATTACAGGATATAAACGCAACAGCCACTCGTACAAACGGTTCTACACGTTGTATTACGATAGAATCCGTCTGTCTGCATCAAACTACACGGACTAGGTGCGCGAGCGTGACGCCTGGACGCTTCTACGTCGCGATATGCCTGGGAGCCAATATATCCGATTACAGGATATAAACGCAACTGCCACTCGTACAGACGGTCCTACACGTTGTATTGCTGTAGAATCCGTCTGTTTGCATCAAACTACACGGGTTACATGCGCCAGCATGACGCCTGGGCGCTTCTATGTCGCGATATGCCTGGGAGTCAATATATCCGATTACAGGATATAAACGCAACTGCCACTCGTACAGACGGTCCTACACGTTGTATTGCTGTAGAATCCGTCTGCTTGCATCAAACTACACGGGTTACATGCGCCAGCATGACGCCTGGGCGCTTCTATGTCGCGATATGCCTGGGAGCCCATATATCCGATTACAGGATATAAACGCAACTGCCACTCGTACAAACGGTCCTACACGTTGTATTGCTGTAGAATCCGTCTGTTTGCATCAAACCACACGGGTTACATGCGCCAGCATGACGCCTGGGCGCTTCTATGTCGCGATATGCCTGGGAGCCCATATATCCGATTACAGGATATAAACGCAACTGCCACTCGTACAAACGGTCCTACACGTTTCATTACGGTGGAATCCGTCTGTTCGCATCAAACTACACGGGTTAGGTGCGCGAGCATGACGCCTGGACGCTTCTATGTCGCGGTATTCCTTGGAGCCCGTATATCCGATTACAGGATATAAACGCAACTGCCACTCGTACAAACGGTCCTACACGTTTCATTACGGTGGAATCCGTCTGTTTGCATCAAACTACACGGGTTATGTGCGCGAGCATGACGCCTGGACGCTTCTATGCCGCGATACGCCTGGGAGCTCATATATCCGATTACAGGATATAAACGCAACAGCCACTCGTACAAACGGTTCTACACGTTGTATTACGATAGAATCCGTCTGTTTGCATCAAACTACACGGGCTAGGTGCGCGAGCGTGACGCCTGGACGCTTCTACGTCGCGATATGCCTGGGAGCCAATATATCCGATTACAGGATATAAACGCAACAGCCACTCGTACAAACGGTTCTACACGTTGTATTACGATAGAATCCGTCTGTCTGCATCAAACTACACGGACTAGGTGCGCGAGCGTGACGCCTGGACGCTTCTACGTCGCGATATGCCTGGGAGCCAATATATCCGATTACAGGATATAAACGCAACTGCCACTCGTACAGACGGTCCTACACGTTGTATTGCTGTAGAATCCGTCTGTTTGCATCAAACTACACGGGTTACATGCGCCAGCATGACGCCTGGGCGCTTCTATGTCGCGATATGCCTGGGAGTCAATATATCCGATTACAGGATATAAACGCAACTGCCACTCGTACAGACGGTCCTACACGTTGTATTGCTGTAGAATCCGTCTGCTTGCATCAAACTACACGGGTTACATGCGCCAGCATGACGCCTGGGCGCTTCTATGTCGCGATATGCCTGGGAGCCCATATATCCGATTACAGGATATAAACGCAACTGCCACTCGTACAAACGGTCCTACACGTTGTATTACGTTAGAATCCGTCTGTTTGCATGAAACTACACGGGTTACGTGCGCGAGCATGACGACTGGACGCTTCTATGTCGCGATATGCCTGGGAGCCTATATATCCGATTTCAGGATATAAACGCAACTGCCACTCGTACAAACGGTCCTACACGTTTCATCACGGTGGAATCCGTCTGCTTGCATCAAACTACACGGGTTACGTGCGCGAGCATGACGCCTGGACGCTTCTATGTCGCGATATTCCTGGGAGCCCATATATCCGATTACAGGATATAAACGCAACTGCCACTCGTACAAACGGTCCTACACGTTTCATTACGGTGGAATCCGTCTGTTTGCATCAAACTACACGGGTTAGGTGCGCGAGCATGACGCCTGGACGCTTCTATGTCGCGATATTCCTGGGAGCCCATATATCCGATTACAGGATATAAACGCAACTGCCACTCGTACAAACGGTCCTACACGTTTCATTACGGTGGAATCCGTCTGTTTGCATCAAACTACACGGGTTATGTGCGCGAGCATGACGCCTGGACGCTTCTATGCCGCGATACGCCTGGGAGCTCATATATCCGATTACAGGATATAAACGCAACAGCCACTCGTACAAACGGTTCTACACGTTGTATTATGATAGAATCCGTCTGTTTGCATCAAACTACACGGGCTAGGTGCGCGAGCGTGACGCCTGGACGCTTCTACGTCGCGATATGCCTGGGAGCCAATATATCCGATTACAGGATATAAACGCAACAGCCACTCGTACAAACGGTCCTACACGTTTTATTACGTTAGAATCCGTCTGTTTGCATGAAACTACACGGGTTACATGCGCCAGCATGACGCCTGGGCGCTTCTATGTCGCGATATGCCTGGGAGCCCATATATCCGATTACAGGATATAAACGCAACTGCGACTCGTACAATAGGTCCTACACGTTTCATTACGGTGGAATCCGTCTGTTTGCATCAAACTACACCGGTTACGTGCGCGAGCATGACGCCTGGACGCTTCTATGTCGCGATATTCCTGGGAGCCCATATATTCGATTACAGGATATACACGCAACTGCCACTCGTACAAACGGCCCTACGCGTTGTATTACGGTAGAATCCGTCTGTTTGCATCAAACTACACGGGTTATGTGCGCGAGCATGACGCCTGGACGCTTCTATGCCGCGATACGCCTGGGAGCTCATATATCCGATTACAGGATATAAACGCAACAGCCACTCGTACAAACGGTTCTACACGTTGTATTACGATAGAATCCGTCTGTTTGCATCAAACTACACGGACTAGGTGCGCGAGCGTGACGCCTGGACGCTTCTACGTCGCGATATGCCTGGGAGCCAATATATCCGATTACAGGATATAAACGCAACTGCCACTCGTACAGACGGTCCTACACGTTGTATTGCTGTAGAATCCGTCTGTTTGCATCAAACTACACGGGTTACATGCGCCAGCATGACGCCTGGGCGCTTCTATGTCGCGATATGCCTGGGAGTCAATATATCCGATTACAGGATATAAACGCAACTGCCACTCGTACAGACGGTCCTACACGTTGTATTGCTGTAGAATCCGTCTGTTTGCATCAAACTACACGGGTTACATGCGCCAGCATGACGCCTGGGCGCTTCTATGTCGCGATATGCCTGGGAGCCCATATATCCGATTACAGGATATAAACGCAACTGCCACTCGTACAAACGGTCCTACACGTTGTATTGCTGTAGAATCCGTCTGTTTGCATCAAACTACACGGGTTACATGCGCCAGCATGACGCCTGGACGCTTCTATGTCGCGATATGCCTGGGAGCCCATATATTCGATTACAGGATATACACGCAACTGCCACTCGTACAAACGTCCCTACGCATTGTATTACGGTAGAATCCGTCTGTTTGCATCATACTACACGGCTTAGGTGCGCGAGCATGACGCCTGGACGCTTCTATGTCGCGATATTCCTTGGAGCAAGTATATCCGATTACAGGATATAAACGCAACTGCCACTCGTACAAACGGTCCTACACGTTGTATTACGGTAGAATCCGTCTGTTTGCATCAAACTACACGGGTTACATGCGCCAGCATGACGCCTGGGCGCTTCTATGTCGCGGTATTCCTTGGAGCCCGTATATCCGATTACAGGATATAAACGCAACTGCCACTCGTACAAACGGTCCTACACGTTTTATTACGTTAGAATCCGTCTGTTTGCATGAAACTACACGGGTTACATGCGCCAGCATGACGCCTGGGCGCTTCTATGTCGCGATATGCCTGGGAGCCCATATATCCGATTACAGGATATAAACGCAACTGCCACTCGTACAATAGGTCCTACACGTTTCATTACGGTGGAATCCGTCTGTTTGCATCAAACTACACCGGTTACGTGCGCGAGCATGACGCCTGGACGCTTCTATGTCGCGATATTCCTGGGAGCCCATATATTCGATTACAGGATATACACGCAACTGCCACTCGTACAAACGGCCCTACGCGTTGTATTACGGTAGAATCCGTCTGTTTGCATCAAACTACACGGGTTATGTGCGCGAGCATGACGCCTGGACGCTTCTATGCCGCGATACGCCTGGGAGCTCATATATCCGATTACAGGATATAAACGCAACAGCCACTCGTACAAACGGTTCTACACGTTGTATTACGATAGAATCCGTCTGTTTGCATCAAACTACACGGGCTACGTGCGCGAGCATGACGACTGGACGCTTCTATGTCGCGATATGCCTGGGAGCCTATATATCCGATTTCAGGATATAAACGCAACTGCCAGTCGTACAAACGGTCCTACACGTTGTATTACGGTAGAATCCGTCTGTTTGCATCAAACTACACGGGTTAGGTGCGCGAGCATGACGCCTGGACGCTTCTATGTCGCGATATGCCTGGGAGCCCATATATCTGATTACAGGATATAAACGCAACTGCCACTCGTACAAACGGTCCTACACCGTGTACTACGGTAGTTTCCGTCTGTTTGCATCATACTACACGGGTTAGGTGCGCGAGCATGACGCCTGGACGCTTCTATGTCGCGATATTCCTGGGAGCCCATATATTCGATTACAGGATATACACGCAACTGCCACTCGTACAAACGGCCCTACGCGTTGTATTACGTTAGAATCCGTCTGTTTGCATGAAACTACACGGGTTACATGCGCCAGCATGACGCCTGGGCGCTTCTATGTCGCGATATGCCTGGGAGCCCATATATCCGATTACAGGATATAAACGCAACTGCCACTCGTACAATAGGTCCTACACGTTTCATTACGGTGGAATCCGTCTGTTTGCATCAAACTACACCGGTTACGTGCGCGAGCATGACGCCTGGACGCTTCTATGTCGCGATATTCCTGGGAGCCCATATATTCGATTACAGGATATACACGCAACTGCCACTCGTACAAACGGCCCTACGCGTTGTATTACGGTAGAATCCGTCTGTTTGCATCAAACTACACGGGTTATGTGCGCGAGCATGACGCCTGGACGCTTCTATGCCGCGATACGCCTGGGAGCTCATATATCCGATTACAGGATATAAACGCAACAGCCACTCGTACAAACGGTTCTACACGTTGTATTACGATAGAATCCGTCTGTTTGCATCAAACTACACGGGCTACGTGCGCGAGCATGACGACTGGACGCTTCTATGTCGCGATATGCCTGGGAGCCTATATATCCGATTTCAGGATATAAACGCAACTGCCAGTCGTACAAACGGTCCTACACGTTGTATTACGGTAGAATCCGTCTGTTTGCATCAAACTACACGGGTTAGGTGCGCGAGCATGACGCCTGGACGCTTCTATGTCGCGATATGCCTGGGAGCCCATATATCTGATTACAGGATATAAACGCAACTGCCACTCGTACAAACGGTCCTACACCGTGTACTACGGTAGTTTCCGTCTGTTTGCATCATACTACACGGGTTAGGTGCGCGAGCATGACGCCTGGACGCTTCTATGTCGCGATATTCCTTGGAGCCCGTGTATCCGATTACAGGATATAAACGCAACTGCCACTCGTACAAACGGTCCTACACGTTTCATTACGGTGGAATCCGTCTGTTTGCATCAAACTACATGGGTTACGTGCGCGAGCATGACGCCTGGACGCTTCTATGTCGCGATATTCCTGGGAGCCCATATATTCGATTACAGGATATACACGCAACTGCCACTCGTACAAACGGCCCTACGCGTTGTATTACGGTAGAATCCGTCTGTTTGCATCAAACTACACGGGTTATGTGCGCGAGCATGACGCCTGGACGCTTCTATGCCGCGATACGCGTGGGAGCTCATATATCCGATTACAGGATATAAACGCAACAGCCACTCGTACAAACGGTTCTACACGTTGTATTACGATAGAATCCGTCTGTTTGCATCAAACTACACGGGCTAGGTGCGCGAGCGTGACGCCTGGACGCTTCTACGTCGCGATATGCCTGGGAGCCAATATATCCGAATACAGGATATAAACGCAACTGCCACTCGTACAGACGGTCCTACACGTTGTATTGCTGTAGAATCCGTCTGTTTGCATCAAACTACACGGGTTACATGCGCCAGCATGACGCCTGGGCGCTTCTATGTCGTGATATGCCTGGGAGCCCATATATCCGATTACAGGATATAAACGCAACTGCCACTCGTACAAACGGTCCTACACGTTGTATTACGTTAGAATCCGTCTGTTTGCATGAAACTACACGGGTTACGTGCGCGAGCATGACGACTGGACGCTTCTATGTCGCGATATGCCTGGGAGCCTATATATCCGATTTCAGGATATAAACGCAACTGCCACTCGTACAAACGGTCCTACACGTTGTATTACGGTAGAATCCGTCTGTTTGCATCAAACTACACGGGTTAGGTGCGCGAGCATGACGCCTGGACGCTTCTATGCCGCGATACGCCTGGGAGCTCATATATCCGATTACAGGATATAAACGCAACAGTAACTCGTACAAACGGTTCTACACGTTGTATTACGATAGAATCCGTCTGTTTGCATCAAACTACTCGGGCTAGGTGCGCGAGCGTGACGCCTGGACGCTTCTACGTCGCGATATGCCTGGGAGCCAATATATCCGATTACAGGATATAAACGCAACTGCCACTCGTACAGACGGTCCTACACGTTGTATTGCTGTAGAATCCGTCTGTTTGCATCAAACTACACGGGTTACATGCGCCAGCATGACGCCTGGGCGCTTCTATGTCGCGATATGCCTGGGAGCCCATATATCCGATTACAGGATATAAACGCAACTGCCACTCGTACAAACGGTCCTACACGTTGTATTGCTGTAGAATCCGTCTGTTTGCATCAAACTACACGGGTTACATGCGCCAGCATGACGCCTGGACGCTTCTATGTCGCGATATGCCTGGGAGCCCATATATTCGATTACAGGATATACACGCAACTGCCACTCGTACAAACGGCCCTACGCATTGTATTACGGTAGAATCCGTCTGTTTGCATCATACTACACGGCTTAGGTGCGCGAGCATGACGCCTGGACGCTTCTATGTCGCGATATTCCTTGGAGCAAGTATATCCGATTACAGGATATAAACGCAACTGCCACTCGTACAAACGGTCCTACACGTTGTATTACGGTAGAATCCGTCTGTTTGCATCAAACTACACGGGTTACATGCGCCAGCATGACGCCTGGGCGCTTCTATGTCGCGGTATTCCTTGGAGCCCGTATATCCGATTACAGGATATAAACGAAACTGCCACTCGTACAAACGGTCCTACACGTTTTATTACGTTAGAATCCGTCTGTTTGCATGAAACTACACGGGTTACATGCGCCAGCATGACGCCTGGGCGCTTCTATGTCGCGATATGCCTGGGAGCCCATATATCCGATTACAGGATATAAACGCAACTGCCACTCGTACAATAGGTCCTACACGTTTCATTACGGTGGAATCCGTCTGTTTGCATCAAACTACACCGGTTACGTGCGCGAGCATGACGCCTGGACGCTTCTATGTCGCGATATTCCTGGGAGCCCATATATTCGATTACAGGATATACACGCAACTGCCACTCGTACAAACGGCCCTACGCGTTGTATTACGGTAGAATCCGTCTGTTTGCATCAAACTACACGGGTTATGTGCGCGAGCATGACGCCTGGACGCTTCTATGCCGCGATACGCCTGGGAGCTCATATATCCGATTACAGGATATAAACGCAACAGCCACTCGTACAAACGGTTCTACACGTTGTATTACGATAGAATCCGTCTGTTTGCATCAAACTACACGGACTAGGTGCGCGAGCGTGACGCCTGGACGCTTCTACGTCGCGATATGCCTGGGAGCCAATATATCCGATTACAGGATATAAACGCAACTGCCACTCGTACAGACGGTCCTACACGTTGTATTGCTGTAGAATCCGTCTGTTTGCATCAAACTACACGGGTTACATGCGCCAGCATGACGCCTGGGCGCTTCTATGTCGCGATATGCCTGGGAGTCAATATATCCGATTACAGGATATAAACGCAACTGCCACTCGTACAGACGGTCCTACACGTTGTATTGCTGTAGAATCCGTCTGTTTGCATCAAACTACACGGGTTACATGCGCCAGCATGACGCCTGGGCGCTTCTATGTCGCGATATGCCTGGGAGCCCATATATCCGATTACAGGATATAAACGCAACTGCCACTCGTACAAACGGTCCTACACGTTGTATTACGTTAGAATCCGTCTGTTTGTATGAAACTACACGGGTTACGTGCGCGAGCATGACGACTGGACGCTTCTATGTCGCGATATGCCTGGGAGCCTATATATCCGATTTCAGGATATAAACGCAACTGCCACTCGTACAAACGGTCCTACACGTTGTATTACGGTAGAATCCGTCTGTTTGCATCAAACTACACGGGTTAGGTGCGCGAGCATGACGCCTGGACGCTTCTATGTCGCGATATGCCTGGGAGCCCATATATCCGATTACAGGATATAAACGCAACTGCCACTCGTACAAACGGTCCTACACCGTGTACTACGGTAGTTTCCGTCTGTTTGCATCATACTACACGGGTTAGGTGCGCGAGCATGACGCCTATACGCTTCTATGTCGCGATATTCCTGGGAGCCCATATATTCGATTACAGGATATACACGCAACTGCCACTCGTACAAACGGTCCTACACGTTTCATTACGGTGGAATCCGTCTGCTTGCATCAAACTACACGGGTGACGTGCGCGAGCATGACGCCTGGACGCTTCTATGTCGCGGTATTCCTTGGAGCCCGTGTATCCGATTACAGGATATAAACGCAACTGCCACTCGTACAAACGGTCCTACACGTTTCATTACGGTGGAATCCGTCTGTTTGCATCAAACTACATGGGTTACGTGCGCGAGCATGACGCCTGGACGCTTCTATGTCGCGATATTCCTGTGAGCCCATATATTCGATTACAGGATATACACGCAACTGCCACTCGTACAAACGGCCCTACGCGTTGTATTACGGTAGAATCCGTCTGTTTGCATCAAACTACACGGGTTATGTGCGCGAGCATGACGCCTGGACGCTTCTATGCCGCGATACGCCTGGGAGCTCATATATCCGATTACAGGATATAAACGCAACAGCCACTCGTACAAACGGTTCTACATGTTGTATTACGATAGAATCCGTCTGTTTGCATCAAACTACACGGGCTAGGTGCGCGAGCGTGACGCCTGGACGCTTCTACGTCGCGATATGCCTGGGAGCCAATATATCCGAATACAGGATATAAACGCAACTGCCACTCGTACAGACGGTCCTACACGTTGTATTGCTGTAGAATCCGTCTGTTTGCATCAAACTACACGGGTTACATGCGCCAGCATGACGCCTGGGCGCTTCTATGTCGTGATATGCCTGGGAGCCCATATATCCGATTACAGGATATAAACGCAACTGCCACTCGTACAAACGGTCCTACACGTTGTATTACGTTAGAATCCGTCTGTTTGCATGAAACTACACGGGTTACGTGCGCGAGCATGACGACTGGACGCTTCTATGTCGCGATATGCCTGGGAGCCTATATATCCGATTTCAGGATATAAACGCAACTGCCACTCGTACAAACGGTCCTACACGTTGTATTACGGTAGAATCCGTCTGTTTGCATCAAACTACACGGGTTAGGTGCGCGAGCATGACGCCTGGACGCTTCTATGCCGCGATACGCCTGGGAGCTCATATATCCGATTACAGGATATAAACGCAACAGTAACTCGTACAAACGGTTCTACACGTTGTATTACGATAGAATCCGTCTGTTTGCATCAAACTACTCGGGCTAGGTGCGCGAGCGTGACGCCTGGACGCTTCTACGTCGCGATATGCCTGGGAGCCAATATATCCGATTACAGGATATAAACGCAACTGCCACTCGTACAGACGGTCCTACACGTTGTATTGCTGTAGAATCCGTCTGTTTGCATCAAACTACACGGGTTACATGCGCCAGCATGACGCCTGGGCGCTTCTATGTCGCGATATGCCTGGGAGCCCATATATCCGATTACAGGATATAAAGGCAACTGCCACTCGTACAAACGGCCCTACGCATTGTATTACGGTAGAATCCGTCTGTTTGCATCATACTACACGGCTTAGGTGCGCGAGCATGACGCCTGGACGCTTCTATGTCGCGATATTCCTTGGAGCAAGTATATCCGATTACAGGATATAAACGCAACTGCCACTCGTACAAACGGTCCTACACGTTGTATTACGGTAGAATCCGTCTGTGTGCATCAAACTACACGGGTTAGGTGCGCGAGCATGACGCCTGGACGCTTCTATGTCGCGGTATTCCTTGGAGCCCGTATATCCGATTACAGGATATAAACGCAACTGCCACTCGTACAAACGGTCCTACACGTTTTATTACGGTAGAATCCGTCTGTTTGCATCAAACTACACGGGTTAGGTGCGCGAGCATGACGCCTGGACGCTTCTACGTCGCGATATGCCTGGGAGCCAATATATCCGATTACAGGATATAAACGCAACTGCCACTCGTACAGACGGTCCTACACGTTGTATTGCTGTAGAATCCGTCTGTTTGCATCAAACTACACGGGTTACATGCGCCAGCATGACGCCTGGGCGCTTCTATGTCGCGATATGCCTGGGAGTCAATATATCCGATTACAGGATATAAACGCAACTGCCACTCGTACAAACGGCCCTACGCGTTGTATTACGGTAGAATCCGTCTGTTTGCATCAAACTACACGGGTTATGTGCGCGAGCATGACGCCTGGACGCTTCTATGCCGCGATACGCCTGGGAGCTCATATATCCGATTACAGGATATAAACGCAACAGCCACTCGTACAAACGGTTCTACACGTTGTATTACGATAGAATCCGTCTGTTTGCATCAAACTACACGGGCTAGGTGCGCGAGCGTGACGCCTGGACGCTTCTACGTCGCGATATGCCTGGGAGCCAATATATCCGATTACAGGATATAAACGCAACTGCCACTCGTACAGACGGTCCTACACGTTGTATTGCTGTAGAATCCGTCTGTTTGCATCAAACTACACGGGTTACATGCGCCAGCATGACGCCTGGGCGCTTCTATGTCGTGATATGCCTGGGAGCCCATATATCCGATTACAGGATATAAACGCAACTGCCACTCGTACAGACGGTCCTACACGTTGTATTACGTTAGAATCCGTCTGTTTGCATGAAACTACACGGGTTACGTGCGCGAGCATGACGACTGGACGCTTCTATGTCGCGATATGCCTGGGAGCCTATATATCCGATTTCAGGATATAAACGCAACTGCCACTCGTACAAACGGTCCTACACGTTGTATTACGGTAGAATCCGTCTGTTTGCATCAAACTACACGGGTTAGGTGCGCGAGCATGACGCCTGGACGCTTCTATGCCGCGATACGCCTGGGAGCTCATATATCCGATTACAGGATATAAACGCAACAGCCACTCGTACAAACGGTTCTACACGTTGTATTACGATAGAATCCGTCTGCTTGCATCAAACTACTCGGGCTAGGTGCGCGAGCGTGACGCCTGGACGCTTCTACGTCGCGATATGCCTGGGAGCCAATATATCCGATTACAGGATATAAACGCAACTGCCACTCGTACAGACGGTCCTACACGTTGTATTGCTGTAGAATCCGTCTGTTTGCATCGAACTACACGGGTTACATGCGCCAGCATGACGCCTGGGCGCTTCTATGTCGCGATATGCCTGGGAGCCCATATATCCGATTACAGGATATAAACGCAACTGCCACTCGTACAAACGGTCCTACACGTTGTATTGCTGTAGAATCCGTCTGTTTGCATCAAACTACACGGGTTACATGCGCCAGCATGACGCCTGGGCGCTTCTATGTCGCGATATGCCTGGGAGCCCATATATCCGATTACAGGATGTAAACGCAACTGCCACTCGTACAAACGGTCCTACACGTTTCATTACGGTGGAATCCGTCTGTTTACATCAAACTACACGGCTTACGTGCGCGAGCATGACGCCTGGACGCTTCTATGTCGCGATATTCCTGGGAGCCCATATATTCGATTACAGGATATACACGCAACTGCCACTCGTACAAACGGCCCTACGCGTTGTATTACGGTAGAATCCGTCTGTTTGCATCAAACTACACGGGTTGTGTGCGCGAGCATGACGCCTGGACGCTTCTATGCCGCGATACGCCTGGGAGCTCATATATCCGATTACAGGATATAAACGCAACAGCCACTCGTACAAACGGTTCTACACGTTGTATTACGATAGAATCCGTCTGTTTGCATCAAACTACACGGGCTAGGTGCGCGAGCGTGACGCCTGGACGCTTCTACGTCGCGATATGCCTGGGAGCCAATATATCCGATTACAGGATATAAACGCAACTGCCACTCGTACAGACGGTCCTACACGTTGTATTGCTGTAGAATCCGTCTGTTTGCATCAAACTACACGGGTTACATGCGCCAGCATGACGCCTGGGCGCTTCTATGTCGCGATATGCCTGGGAGCCCATATATCCGATTACAGGATATAAACACAACTGCCACTCGTACAGACGGTCCTACACGTTGTATTGCTGTAGAATCCGTCTGTTTGCATCAAACTACACGGGTTACATGCGCCAGCATGACGCCTGGGCGCTTCTATGTCGCGATATGCCTGGGAGCCCATATATCCGATTACAGGATATAAACGCAACTGCCACTCGTACAAATGGTCCTACACCGTGCATTACGGTAGAATCCGTCTGTTTGCATCAAACTACACGGGTTAGGTGCGCGAGCATGACGCCTGGACGCTTCTATGTCGCGATATGCCTGGGAGCCCATATATCCGATTACAGGATATAAACGCAACTGCCACTCGTACAAATGGTCCTACACCGTGTATTACGGTAGAATCCGTCTGTTTGCATCAAACTACACGGGTTAGGTGCGCGAGCATGACGCCTGGACGCTTCTATGTCGCGATATGCCTGGGAGCCCATATATCCGATTACAGGATATAAACGCAACTGCCACTCGTACAGACGGTCCTACACGTTGTATTGCTGTAGAATCCGTCTGTTTGCATCGAACTACACGGGTTACATGCGCCAGCATGACGCCTGGGCGCGTCTATGTCGCGATATGCCTGGGAGCCCATATATCCGATTACAGGATATAAACGCAACTGCCACTCGTACAAACGGTCCTACACGTTGTATTGCTGTAGAATCCGTCTGTTTGCATCAAACTACACGGGTTACATGCGCCAGCATGACGCCTGGGCGCTTCTATGTCGCGATATGCCTGGGAGCCCATATATCCGATTACAGGATGTAAACGCAACTGCCACTCGTACAAACGGTCCTACACGTTTCATTACGGTGGAATCCGTCTGTTTACATCAAACTACACGGGTTACGTGCGCGAGCATGACGCCTGGACGCTTCTATGTCGCGATATTCCTGGGAGCCCATATATTCGATTACAGGATATACACGCAACTGCCACTCGTACAAACGGCCCTACGCGTTGTATTACGGTAGAATCCGTCTGTTTGCATCAAACTACACGGGTTGTGTGCGCGAGCATGACGCCTGGACGCTTCTATGCCGCGATACGCCTGGGAGCTCATATATCCGATTACAGGATATAAACGCAACAGCCACTCGTACAAACGGTTCTACACGTTGTATTACGATAGAATCCGTCTGTTTGCATCAAACTACACGGGCTAGGTGCGCGAGCGTGACGCCTGGACGCTTCTACGTCGCGATATGCCTGGGAGCCAATATATCCGATTACAGGATATAAACGCAACTGCCACTCGTACAGACGGTCCTACACGTTGTATTGCTGTAGAATCCGTCTGTTTGCATCAAACTACACGGGTTACATGCGCCAGCATGACGCCTGGGCGCTTCTATGTCGCGATATGCCTGGGAGCCCATATATCCGATTACAGGATATAAACACAACTGCCACTCGTACAGACGGTCCTACACGTTGTATTGCTGTAGAATCCGTCTGTTTGCATCAAACTACACGGGTTACATGCGCCAGCATGACGCCTGGGCGCTTCTATGTCGCGATATGCCTGGGAGCCCATATATCCGATTACAGGATATAAACGCAACTCCCACTCGTACAAATGGTCCTACACCGTGTATTACGGTAGAATCCGTCTGTTTGCATCAAACTACACGGGTTAGGTGCGCGAGCATGACGCCTGGACGCTTCTATGTCGCGATATGCCTGGGAGCCCATATATCCGATTACAGGATATAAACGCAACTGCCACTCGTACAAATGGTCCTACACCGTGTATTACGGTAGAATCCGTCTGTTTGCATCAAACTACACGGGTTAGGTGCGTGAGCATGACGCCTGGACGCTTCTATGTCGCGATATGCCTGGGAGCCCATATATCCGATTACAGGATATAAACGCAACTGCCACTCGTACAGACGGTCCTACACGTTGTATTGCTGTAGAATCCGTCTGTTTGCATCAAACTACACGGGTTACATGCGCCAGCATGACGCCTGGGCGCTTCTATGTCGCGATATGCCTGGGAGCCCATATATCCGATTACAGGATATAAACACAACTGCCACTCGTACAGACGGTCCTACACGTTGTATTGCTGTAGAATCCGTCTGTTTGCATCAAACTACACGGGTTACATGCGCCAGCATGACGCCTGGGCGCTTCTATGTCGCGATATGCCTGGGAGCCCATATATCCGATTACAGGATATAAACGCAACTGCCACTCGTACAAATGGTCCTACACCGTGTATTACGGTAGAATCCGTCTGTTTGCATCAAACTACACGGGTTAGGTGCGCGAGCATGACGCCTGGACGCTTCTATGTCGCGATATGCCTGGGAGCCCATATATCCGATTACAGGATATAAACGCAACTGCCACTCGTACAAACGGTCCTACACGTTTCATTACGGTGGAATCCGTCTGTTTGCATCAAACTACACGGGTTATGTGCGCGAGCATGACGCCTGGACGCTTCTATGCCGCGATACGCCTGGGAGCTCATATATCCGATTACAGGATATAAACGCAACAGCCACTCGTACAAACGGTTCTACACGTTGTATTACGATAGAATCCGTCTGTTTGCATCAAACTACACGGGTTACATGCGCCAGCATGACGCCTGGGCGCTTCTATGTCGCGATATGCCTGGGAGCCCATATATCCGATTACAGGATATAAACACAACTGCCACTCGTACAGACGGTCCTACACGTTGTATTGCTGTAGAATCCGTCTGTTTGCATCGAACTACACGGGTTACATGCGCCAGCATGACGCCTGGGCGCTTCTATGTCGCGATATGCCTGGGAGCCCATATATCCGATTACAGGATATAAACGCAACTGCCACTCGTACAAACGGTCCTACACGTTGTATTGCTGTAGAATCCGTCTGTTTGCATCAAACTACACGGGTTACATGCGCCAGCATGACGCCTGGGCGCTTCTATGTCGCGATATGCCTGGGAGCCCATATATCCGATTACAGGATGTAAACGCAACTGCCACTCGTACAAACGGTCCTACACGTTTCATTACGGTGGAATCCGTCTGTTTACATCAAACTACACGGGTTACGTGCGCGAGCATGACGCCTGGACGCTTCTATGTCGCGATATTCCTGGGAGCCCATATATTCGATTACAGGATATACACGCAACTGCCACTCGTACAAACGGCCCTACGCGTTGTATTACGGTAGAATCCGTCTGTTTGCATCAAACTACACGGGTTAGGTGCGCGAGCATGACGCCTGGACGCTTCTATGTCGCGATATGCCTGGGAGCCCATATATCCGATTACAAGATATAAACGCAACTGCCACTCGTACAAATGGTCCTACACCGTGTATTACGGTAGAATCCGTCTGTTTGCATCAAACTACACGGGTTAGGTGCGCGAGCATGACGCCTGGACGCTTCTATGTCGCGATATGCCTGGGAGCCCATATATCCGATTACAGGATATAAACGCAACTGCCACTCGTACAGACGGTCCTACACGTTGTATTGCTGTAGAATCCGTCTGTTTGCATCAAACTACACGGGTTACATGCGCCAGCATGACGCCTGGGCGCTTCTATGTCGCGATATGCCTGGGAGCCCATATATCCGATTACAGGATATAAACACAACTGCCACTCGTACAGACGGTCCTACACGTTGTATTGCTGTAGAATCCGTCTGTTTGCATCAAACTACACGGGTTACATGCGCCAGCATGACGCCTGGGCGCTTCTATGTCGCGATATGCCTGGGAGCCCATATATCCGATTACAGGATATAAACGCAACTGCCACTCGTACAAATGGTCCTACACCGTGTATTACGGTAGAATCCGTCTGTTTGCATCAAACTACACGGGTTAGGTGCGCGAGCATGACGCCTGGACGCTTCTATGTCGCGATATGCCTGGGAGCCCATATATCCGATTACAGGATATAAACGCAACTGCCACTCGTACAAACGGTCCTACACGTTTCATTACGGTGGAATCCGTCTGTTTGCATCAAACTACACGGGTTATGTGCGCGAGCATGACGCCTGGACGCTTCTATGCCGCGATACGCCTGGGAGCTCATATATCCGATTACAGGATATAAACGCAACAGCCACTCGTACAAACGGTTCTACACGTTGTATTACGATAGAATCCGTCTGTTTGCATCAAACTACACGGGCTAGGTGCGCGAGCGTGACGCCTGGACGCTTCTACGTCGCGATATGCCTGGGAGCCAATATATCCGATTACAGGATATAAACGCAACTGCCACTCGTACAGACGGTCCTACACGTTGTATTGCTGTAGAATCCGTCTGTTTGCATCAAACTACACGGGTTACATGCGCCAGCATGACGCCTGGGCGCTTCTATGTCGTGATATGCCTGGGAGCCCATATATCCGATTACAGGATATAAACGCAACTGCCACTCGTACAGACGGTCCTACACGTTGTATTACGTTAGAATCCGTCTGTTTGCATGAAACTACACGGGTTACGTGCGCGAGCATGACGACTGGACGCTTCTATGTCGCGATATGCCTGGGAGCCTATATATCCGATTTCAGGATATAAACGCAACTGCCACTCGTACAAACGGTCCTACACGTTGTATTACGGTAGAATCCGTCTGTTTGCATCAAACTACACGGGTTAGGTGCGCGAGCATGACGCCTGGACGCTTCTATGCCGCGATACGCCTGGGAGCTCATATATCCGATTACAGGATATAAACGCAACAGCCACTCGTACAAACGGTTCTACACGTTGTATTACGATAGAATCCGTCTGCTTGCATCAAACTACTCGGGCTAGGTGCGCGAGCGTGACGCCTGGACGCTTCTACGTCGCGATATGCCTGGGAGCCAATATATCCGATTACAGGATATAAACGCAACTGCCACTCGTACAGACGGTCCTACACGTTGTATTGCTGTAGAATCCGTCTGTTTGCATCGAACTACACGGGTTACATGCGCCAGCATGACGCCTGGGCGCTTCTATGTCGCGATATGCCTGGGAGCCCATATATCCGATTACAGGATATAAACGCAACTGCCACTCGTACAAACGGTCCTACACGTTGTATTGCTGTAGAATCCGTCTGTTTGCATCAAACTACACGGGTTACATGCGCCAGCATGACGCCTGGGCGCTTCTATGTCGCGATATGCCTGGGAGCCCATATATCCGATTACAGGATGTAAACGCAACTGCCACTCGTACAAACGGTCCTACACGTTTCATTACGGTGGAATCCGTCTGTTTACATCAAACTACACGGCTTACGTGCGCGAGCATGACGCCTGGACGCTTCTATGTCGCGATATTCCTGGGAGCCCATATATTCGATTACAGGATATACACGCAACTGCCACTCGTACAAACGGCCCTACGCGTTGTATTACGGTAGAATCCGTCTGTTTGCATCAAACTACACGGGTTGTGTGCGCGAGCATGACGCCTGGACGCTTCTATGCCGCGATACGCCTGGGAGCTCATATATCCGATTACAGGATATAAACGCAACAGCCACTCGTACAAACGGTTCTACACGTTGTATTACGATAGAATCCGTCTGTTTGCATCAAACTACACGGGCTAGGTGCGCGAGCGTGACGCCTGGACGCTTCTACGTCGCGATATGCCTGGGAGCCAATATATCCGATTACAGGATATAAACGCAACTGCCACTCGTACAGACGGTCCTACACGTTGTATTGCTGTAGAATCCGTCTGTTTGCATCAAACTACACGGGTTACATGCGCCAGCATGACGCCTGGGCGCTTCTATGTCGCGATATGCCTGGGAGCCCATATATCCGATTACAGGATATAAACACAACTGCCACTCGTACAGACGGTCCTACACGTTGTATTGCTGTAGAATCCGTCTGTTTGCATCAAACTACACGGGTTACATGCGCCAGCATGACGCCTGGGCGCTTCTATGTCGCGATATGCCTGGGAGCCCATATATCCGATTACAGGATATAAACGCAACTGCCACTCGTACAAATGGTCCTACACCGTGCATTACGGTAGAATCCGTCTGTTTGCATCAAACTACACGGGTTAGGTGCGCGAGCATGACGCCTGGACGCTTCTATGTCGCGATATGCCTGGGAGCCCATATATCCGATTACAGGATATAAACGCAACTGCCACTCGTACAAATGGTCCTACACCGTGTATTACGGTAGAATCCGTCTGTTTGCATCAAACTACACGGGTTAGGTGCGCGAGCATGACGCCTGGACGCTTCTATGTCGCGATATGCCTGGGAGCCCATATATCCGATTACAGGATATAAACGCAACTGCCACTCGTACAGACGGTCCTACACGTTGTATTGCTGTAGAATCCGTCTGTTTGCATCGAACTACACGGGTTACATGCGCCAGCATGACGCCTGGGCGCGTCTATGTCGCGATATGCCTGGGAGCCCATATATCCGATTACAGGATATAAACGCAACTGCCACTCGTACAAACGGTCCTACACGTTGTATTGCTGTAGAATCCGTCTGTTTGCATCAAACTACACGGGTTACATGCGCCAGCATGACGCCTGGGCGCTTCTATGTCGCGATATGCCTGGGAGCCCATATATCCGATTACAGGATGTAAACGCAACTGCCACTCGTACAAACGGTCCTACACGTTTCATTACGGTGGAATCCGTCTGTTTACATCAAACTACACGGGTTACGTGCGCGAGCATGACGCCTGGACGCTTCTATGTCGCGATATTCCTGGGAGCCCATATATTCGATTACAGGATATACACGCAACTGCCACTCGTACAAACGGCCCTACGCGTTGTATTACGGTAGAATCCGTCTGTTTGCATCAAACTACACGGGTTGTGTGCGCGAGCATGACGCCTGGACGCTTCTATGCCGCGATACGCCTGGGAGCTCATATATCCGATTACAGGATATAAACGCAACAGCCACTCGTACAAACGGTTCTACACGTTGTATTACGATAGAATCCGTCTGTTTGCATCAAACTACACGGGCTAGGTGCGCGAGCGTGACGCCTGGACGCTTCTACGTCGCGATATGCCTGGGAGCCAATATATCCGATTACAGGATATAAACGCAACTGCCACTCGTACAGACGGTCCTACACGTTGTATTGCTGTAGAATCCGTCTGTTTGCATCAAACTACACGGGTTACATGCGCCAGCATGACGCCTGGGCGCTTCTATGTCGCGATATGCCTGGGAGCCCATATATCCGATTACAGGATATAAACGCAACTGCCACTCGTACAAATGGTCCTACACCGTGTATTACGGTAGAATCCGTCTGTTTGCATCAAACTACACGGGTTAGGTGCGCGAGCATGACGCCTGGACGCTTCTATGTCGCGATATGCCTGGGAGCCCATATATCCGATTACAGGATATAAACGCAACTGCCACTCGTACAAACGGTCCTACACGTTTCATTACGGTGGAATCCGTCTGTTTGCATCAAACTACACGGGTTATGTGCGCGAGCATGACGCCTGGACGCTTCTATGCCGCGATACGCCTGGGAGCTCATATATCCGATTACAGGATATAAACGCAACAGCCACTCGTACAAACGGTTCTACACGTTGTATTACGATAGAATCCGTCTGTTTGCATCAAACTACACGGGTTACATGCGCCAGCATGACGCCTGGGCGCTTCTATGTCGCGATATGCCTGGGAGCCCATATATCCGATTACAGGATATAAACACAACTGCCACTCGTACAGACGGTCCTACACGTTGTATTGCTGTAGAATCCGTCTGTTTGCATCGAACTACACGGGTTACATGCGCCAGCATGACGCCTGGGCGCTTCTATGTCGCGATATGCCTGGGAGCCCATATATCCGATTACAGGATATAAACGCAACTGCCACTCGTACAAACGGTCCTACACGTTGTATTGCTGTAGAATCCGTCTGTTTGCATCAAACTACACCGGTTACATGCGCCAGCATGACGCCTGGGCGCTTCTATGTCGCGATATGCCTGGGAGCCCATATATCCGATTACAGGATGTAAACGCAACTGCCACTCGTACAAACGGTCCTACACGTTTCATTACGGTGGAATCCGTCTGTTTACATCAAACTACACGGGTTACGTGCGCGAGCATGACGCCTGGACGCTTCTATGTCGCGATATTCCTGGGAGCCCATATATTCGATTACAGGATATACACGCAACTGCCACTCGTACAAACGGCCCTACGCGTTGTATTACGGTAGAATCCGTCTGTTTGCATCAAACTACACGGGTTAGGTGCGCGAGCATGACGCCTGGACGCTTCTATGTCGCGATATGCCTGGGAGCCCATATATCCGATTACAAGATATAAACGCAACTGCCACTCGTACAAATGGTCCTACACCGTGTATTACGGTAGAATCCGTCTGTTTGCATCAAACTACACGGGTTAGGTGCGCGAGCATGACGCCTGGACGCTTCTATGTCGCGATATGCCTGGGAGCCCATATATCCGATTACAGGATATAAACGCAACTGCCACTCGTACAGACGGTCCTACACGTTGTATTGCTGTAGAATCCGTCTGTTTGCATCAAACTACACGGGTTACATGCGCCAGCATGACGCCTGGGCGCTTCTATGTCGCGATATGCCTGGGAGCCCATATATCCGATTACAGGATATAAACACAACTGCCACTCGTACAGACGGTCCTACACGTTGTATTGCTGTAGAATCCGTCTGTTTGCATCAAACTACACGGGTTACATGCGCCAGCATGACGCCTGGGCGCTTCTATGTCGCGATATGCCTGGGAGCCCATATATCCGATTACAGGATATAAACGCAACTGCCACTCGTACAAATGGTCCTACACCGTGTATTACGGTAGAATCCGTCTGTTTGCATCAAACTACACGGGTTAGGTGCGCGAGCATGACGCCTGGACGCTTCTATGTCGCGATATGCCTGGGAGCCCATATATCCGATTACAGGATATAAACGCAACTGCCACTCGTACAAACGGTCCTACACGTTTCATTACGGTGGAATCCGTCTGTTTGCATCAAACTACACGGGTTATGTGCGCGAGCATGACGCCTGGACGCTTCTATGCCGCGATACGCCTGGGAGCTCATATATCCGATTACAGGATATAAACGCAACAGCCACTCGTACAAACGGTTCTACACGTTGTATTACGATAGAATCCGTCTGTTTGCATCAAACTACACGGGCTAGGTGCGCGGGCGTGACGCCTGGACGCTTCTACGTCGCGATATGCCTGGGAGCCAATATATCCGATTACAGGATATAAACGCAACTGCCACCCGTACAGACGGTCCTACACGTTGTATTGCTGTAGAATCCGTCTGTTTGCATCAAACTACACGGGTTACATGCGCCAGCATGACGCCTGGGCGCTTCTATGTCGCGATATGCCTGGGAGCCCATATATCCGATTACAGGATATAAACACAACTGCCACTCGTACAGACGGTCCTACACGTTGTATTGCTGTAGAATCCGTCTGTTTGCATCAAACTACACGGGTTACATGCGCCAGCATGACGCCTGGGCGCTTCTATGTCGCGATATGCCTGGGAGCCCATATATCCGATTACAGGATATAAACGCAACTGCCACTCGTACAAATGGTCCTACACCGTGCATTACGGTAGAATCCGTCTGTTTGCATCAAACTACACGGGTTAGGTGCGCGAGCATGACGCCTGGACGCTTCTATGTCGCGATATGCCTGGGAGCCCATATATCCGATTACAGGATATAAACGCAACTGCCACTCGTACAAATGGTCCTACACCGTGTATTACGGTAGAATCCGTCTGTTTGCATCAAACTACACGGGTTAGGTGCGCGAGCATGACGCCTGGACGCTTCTATGTCGCGATATGCCTGGGAGCCCATATATCCGATTACAGGATATAAACGCAACTGCCACTCGTACAGACGGTCCTACACGTTGTATTGCTGTAGAATCCGTCTGTTTGCATCAAACTACACGGGTTAGGTGCGCGAGCATGACGCCTGGACGCTTCTATGTCGCGATATGCCTGGGAGCCCATATATCCGATTACAGGATATAAACGCAACTGCCACTCGTACAAATGGTCCTACACCGTGTATTACGGTAGAATCCGTCTGTTTGCATCAAACTACACGGGTTAGGTGCGCGAGCATGACGCCTGGACGCTTCTATGTCGCGATATGCCTGGGAGCCCATATATCCGATTATAGGATATAAACGCAACTGCCACTCGTACAGACGGTCCTACACGTTGTATTGCTGTAGAATCCGTCTGTTTGCATCAAACTACACGGGTTACATGCGCCAGCATGACGCCTGGGCGCTTCTATGTCGCGATATGCCTGGGAGCCCATATATCCGATTACAGGATATAAACACAACTGCCACTCGTACAGACGGTCCTACACGTTGTATTGCTGTCGAATCCGTCTGTTTGCATCGAACTACACGGGTTACATGCGCCAGCATGACGCCTGGGCGCTTCTATGTCGCGATATGCCTGGGAGCCCATATATCCGATTACAGGATATAAACGCAACTGCCACTCGTACAAACGGTCCTACACGTTTCATTACGGTGGAATCCGTCTGTTTGCATCAAACTACACGGGTTATGTGCGCGAGCATGACGCCTGGACGCTTCTATGCCGCGATACGCCTGGGAGCTCATATATCCGATTACAGGATATAAACGCAACAGCCAATCGTACAAACGGTTCTACACGTTGTATTACGATAGAATCCGTCTGTTTGCATCAAACTACACGGGCTAGGTGCGCGAGCGTGACGCCTGGACGCTTCTACGTCGCGGTATGCCTGGGAGCCAATATATCCGATTACAGGATATAAACGCAACTGCCACTCGTACAGACGGTCCTACACGTTGTATTGCTGTAGAATCCGTCTGTTTGCATCAAACTACACGGGTTACATGCGCCAGCATGACGCCTGGGCGCTTCTATGTCGCGATATGCCTGGGAGCCCATATATCCGATTACAGGATATAAACGCAACAGCCACTCGTACAAACGGTTCTACACGTTGTATTACGATAGAATCCGTCTGTTTGCATCAAACTACACGGGCTAGGTGCGCGGGCGTGACGCCTGGACGCTTCTACGTCGCGATATGCCTGGGAGCCAATATATCCGATTACAGGATATAAACGCAACTGCCACCCGTACAGACGGTCCTACACGTTGTATTGCTGTAGAATCCGTCTGTTTGCATCAAACTACACGGGTTACATGCGCCAGCATGACGCCTGGGCGCTTCTATGTCGCGATATGCCTGGGAGCCCATATATCCGATTACAGGATATAAACACAACTGCCACTCGTACAGACGGTCCTACACGTTGTATTGCTGTAGAATCCGTCTGTTTGCATCAAACTACACGGGTTACATGCGCCAGCATGACGCCTGGGCGCTTCTATGTCGCGATATGCCTGGGAGCCCATATATCCGATTACAGGATATAAACGCAACTGCCACTCGTACAAATGGTCCTACACCGTGCATTACGGTAGAATCCGTCTGTTTGCATCAAACTACACGGGTTAGGTGCGCGAGCATGACGCCTGGACGCTTCTATGTCGCGATATGCCTGGGAGCCCATATATCCGATTACAGGATATAAACGCAACTGCCACTCGTACAAATGGTCCTACACCGTGTATTACGGTAGAATCCGTCTGTTTGCATCAAACTACACGGGTTAGGTGCGCGAGCATGACGCCTGGACGCTTCTATGTCGCGATATGCCTGGGAGCCCATATATCCGATTACAGGATATAAACGCAACTGCCACTCGTACAGACGGTCCTACACGTTGTATTGCTGTAGAATCCGTCTGTTTGCATCAAACTACACGGGTTAGGTGCGCGAGCATGACGCCTGGACGCTTCTATGTCGCGATATGCCTGGGAGCCCATATATCCGATTACAGGATATAAACGCAACTGCCACTCGTACAAATGGTCCTACACCGTGTATTACGGTAGAATCCGTCTGTTTGCATCAAACTACACGGGTTAGGTGCGCGAGCATGACGCCTGGACGCTTCTATGTCGCGATATGCCTGGGAGCCCATATATCCGATTATAGGATATAAACGCAACTGCCACTCGTACAGACGGTCCTACACGTTGTATTGCTGTAGAATCCGTCTGTTTGCATCAAACTACACGGGTTACATGCGCCAGCATGACGCCTGGGCGCTTCTATGTCGCGATATGCCTGGGAGCCCATATATCCGATTACAGGATATAAACACAACTGCCACTCGTACAGACGGTCCTACACGTTGTATTGCTGTCGAATCCGTCTGTTTGCATCGAACTACACGGGTTACATGCGCCAGCATGACGCCTGGGCGCTTCTATGTCGCGATATGCCTGGGAGCCCATATATCCGATTACAGGATATAAACGCAACTGCCACTCGTACAAACGGTCCTACACGTTTCATTACGGTGGAATCCGTCTGTTTGCATCAAACTACACGGGTTATGTGCGCGAGCATGACGCCTGGACGCTTCTATGCCGCGATACGCCTGGGAGCTCATATATCCGATTACAGGATATAAACGCAACAGCCACTCGTACAAACGGTTCTACACGTTGTATTACGATAGAATCCGTCTGTTTGCATCAAACTACACGGGCTAGGTGCGCGAGCGTGACGCCTGGACGCTTCTACGTCGCGGTATGCCTGGGAGCCAATATATCCGATTACAGGATATAAACGCAACTGCCACTCGTACAGACGGTCCTACACGTTGTATTGCTGTAGAATCCGTCTGTTTGCATCAAACTACACGGGTTACATGCGCCAGCATGACGCCTGGGCGCTTCTATGTCGCGATATGCCTGGGAGCCCATATATCCGATTACAGGATATAAACGCAACTGCCACTCGTACAAATGGTCCTACACCGTGTATTACGGTAGAATCCGTCTGTTTGCATCAAACTACACGGGTTAGGTGCGCGAGCATGACGCCTGGACGCTTCTATGTCGCGATATGCCTGGGAGCCCATATATCCGATTACAGGATATAAACGCAACTGCCACTCGTACAAACGGTCCTACACCGTGTATTACGGTAGAATCCGTCTGTTTGCATCATACTACACGGGTTAGGTGCGCGAGCATGACGCCTGGACGCTTCTATGTCGCGATATTCCTTGGAGCCTGTATATCCGATTACAGGATATAAACGCAACTGCCACTCGTACAAACGGTCCTACACGTTGTATTGCTGTAGAATCCGTCTGCTTGCATCAAACTACACGGGTTACATGCGCCAGCATGACGCCTGGGCGCTTCTATGTCGCGATATGCCTGGGAGCCCATATATCCGATTACAGGATGTAAACGCAACTGCCACTCGTACAAACGGTCCTACACGTTTCATTACGGTGGAATCCGTCTGTTTACATCAAACTACACGGGTTACGTGCGCGAGCATGACGCCTGGACGCTTCTATGTCGCGATATTCCTGGGAGCCCATATATTCGATTACAGGATATACACGCAACTGCCACTCGTACAAACGGCCCTACGCGTTGTATTACGGTAGAATCCGTCTGTTTGCATCAAACTACACGGGTTGTGTGCGCGAGCATGACGCCTGGACGCTTCTATGCCGCGATACGCCTGGGAGCTCATATATCCGATTACAGGATATAAACGCAACAGCCACTCGTACAAACGGTTCTACACGTTGTATTACGATAGAATCCGTCTGTTTGCATCAAACTACACGGGCTAGGTGCGCGAGCGTGACGCCTGGACGCTTCTACGTCGCGATATGCCTGGGAGCCAATATATCCGATTACAGGATATAAACGCAACTGCCACTCGTACAGACGGTCCTACACGTTGTATTGCTGTAGAATCCGTCTGTTTGCATCAAACTACACGGGTTACATGCGCCAGCATGACGCCTGGGCGCTTCTATGTCGCGATATGCCTGGGAGCCCATATATCCGATTACAGGATATAAACACAACTGCCACTCGTACAGACGGTCCTACACGTTGTATTGCTGTCGAATCCGTCTGTTTGCATCGAACTACACGGGTTACATGCGCCAGCATGACGCCTGGGCGCTTCTATGTCGCGATATGCCTGGGAGCCCATATATCCGATTACAGGATATAAACGCAACTGCCACTCGTACAAACGGTCCTACACCTTGTATTGCTGTAGAATCCGTCTGTTTGCATCAAACTTCACGGGTTACATGCGCCAGCATGACGCCTGGGCGCTTCTATGTCGCGATATGCCTGGGAGCCCATATATCCGATTACAGGATGTAAACGCAACTGCCACTCGTACAAACGGTCCTACAGGTTTCATTACGGTGGAATCCGTCTGTTTACATCAAACTACACGGGTTACGTGCGCGAGCATGACGCCTGGACGCTTCTATGTCGCGATATTCCTGGGAGCCCATATATTCGATTACAGGATATACACGCAACTGCCACTCGTACAAACGGCCCTACGCGTTGTATTACGGTAGAATCCGTCTGTTTGCATCAAACTACACGGGTTGTGTGCGCGAGCATGACGCCTGGACGCTTCTATGCCGCGATACGCCTGGGAGCTCATATATCCGATTACAGGATATAAACGCAACAGCCACTCGTACAAACGGTTCTACACGTTGTATTACGATAGAATCCGTCTGTTTGCATCAAACTACACGGGCTAGGTGCGCGAGCGTGACGCCTGGACGCTTCTACGTCGCGATATGCCTGGGAGCCAATATATCCGATTACAGGATATAAACGCAACTGCCACTCGTACAAATGGTCCTACACCGTGTATTACGGTAGAATCCGTCTGTTTGCATCAAACTACACGGGTTAGGTGCGCGAGCATGACGCCTGGACGCTTCTATGTCGCGATATGCCTGGGAGCCCATATATCCGATTACAGGATATAAACGCAACTGCCACTCGTACAGACGGTCCTACACGTTGTATTGCTGTAGAATCCGTCTGTTTGCATCAAACTACACGGGTTACATGCGCCAGCATGACGCCTGGGCGCTTCTATGTCGCGATATGCCTGGGAGCCCATATATCCGATTACAGGATATAAACACAACTGCCACTCGTACAGACGGTCCTACACGTTGTATTGCTGTAGAATCCGTCTGTTTGCATCAAACTACACGGGTTACATGCGCCAGCATGACGCCTGGACGCTTCTATGCCGCGATACGCCTGGGAGCTCATATATCCGATTACAGGATATAAACGCAACAGCCACTCGTACAAACGGTTCTACACGTTGTATTACGATAGAATCCGTCTGTTTGCATCAAACTACACGGGCTAGGTGCGCGAGCGTGACGCCTGGACGCTTCTACGTCGCGGTATGCCTGGGAGCCAATATATCCGATTACAGGATATAAACGCAACTGCTACTCGTACAGACGGTCCTACACGTTGTATTGCTGTAGAATCCGTCTGTTTGCATCAAACTACACGGGTTACATGCGCCAGCATGACGCCTGGGCGCTTCTATGTCGCGATATGCCTGGGAGCCCATATATCCGATTACAGGATATAAACGCAACTGCCACTCGTACAAATGGTCCTACACCGTGTATTACGGTAGAATCCGTCTGTTTGCATCAAACTACACGGGTTAGGTGCGCGAGCATGACGCCTGGACGCTTCTATGTCGCGATATGCCTGGGAGCCCATATATCCGATTACAGGATATAAACGCAACTGCCACTCGTACAAACGGTCCTACACCGTGTATTACGGTAGAATCCGTCTGTTTGCATCATACTACACGGGTTAGGTGCGCGAGCATGACGCCTGGACGCTTCTATGTCGCGATATTCCTTGGAGCCTGTATATCCGATTACAGGATATAAACGCAACTGCCACTCGTACAAACGGTCCTACACGTTGTATTGCTGTAGAATCCGTCTGTTTGCATCAAACTACACGGGTTACATGCGCCAGCATGACGCCTGGGCGCTTCTATGTCGCGATATGCCTGGGAGCCCATATATCCGATTACAGGATGTAAACGCAACTGCCACTCGTACAAACGGTCCTACACGTTTCATTACGGTGGAATCCGTCTGTTTACATCAAACTACACGGGTTACGTGCGCGAGCATGACGCCTGGACGCTTCTATGTCGCGATATTCCTGGGAGCCCATATATTCGATTACAGGATATACACGCAACTGCCACTCGTACAAACGGCCCTACGCGTTGTATTACGGTAGAATCCGTCTGTTTGCATCAAACTACACGGGTTGTGTGCGCGAGCATGACGCCTGGACGCTTCTATGCCGCGATACGCCTGGGAGCTCATATATCCGATTACAGGATATAAACGCAACTGCCACTCGTACAAATGGTCCTACACCGTGTATTACGGTAGAATCCGTCTGTTTGCATCAAACTACACGGGTTAGGTGCGCGAGCATGACGCCTGGACGCTTCTATGTCGCGATATGCCTGGGAGCCCATATATCCGATTACAGGATATAAACGCAACTGCCACTCGTACAGACGGTCCTACACGTTGTATTGCTGTAGAATCCGTCTGTTTGCATCAAACTACACGGGTTAGGTGCGCGAGCATGACGCCTGGACGCTTCTATGTCGCGATATGCCTGGGAGCCCATATATCCGATTACAGGATATAAACGCAACTGCCACTCGTACAAATGGTCCTACACGTTGTATTGCTGTAGAATCCGTCTGTTTGCATCAAACTACACGGGTTACATGCGCCAGCATGACGCCTGGGCGCTTCTATGTCGCGATATGCCTGGGAGCCCATATATCCGATTACAGGATATAAACACAACTGCCACTCGTACAGACGGTCCTACACGTTGTATTGCTGTCGAATCCGTCTGTTTGCATCGAACTACACGGGTTACATGCGCCAGCATGACGCCTGGGCGCTTCTATGTCGCGATATGCCTGGGAGCCCATATATCCGATTACAGGATATAAACGCAACTGCCACTCGTACAAACGGTCCTACACGTTTCATTACGGTGGAATCCGTCTGTTTGCATCAAACTACACGGGTTATGTGCGCGAGCATGACGCCTGGACGCTTCTATGCCGCGATACGCCTGGGAGCTCATATATCCGATTACAGGATATAAACGCAACAGCCACTCGTACAAACGGTTCTACACGTTGTATTACGATAGAATCCGTCTGTTTGCATCAAACTACACGGGCTAGGTGCGCGAGCATGACGCCTGGACGCTTCTATGTCGCGATATGCCTGGGAGCCCATATATCCGATTACAGGATATAAACGCAACTGCCACTCGTACAAATGGTCCTACACGTTGTATTGCTGTAGAATCCGTCTGTTTGCATCAAACTACACGGGTTACATGCGCCAGCATGACGCCTGGGCGCTTCTATGTCGCGATATGCCTGGGAGCCCATATATCCGATTACAGGATATAAACACAACTGCCACTCGTACAGACGGTCCTACACGTTGTATTGCTGTCGAATCCGTCTGTTTGCATCGAACTACACGGGTTACATGCGCCAGCATGACGCCTGGGCGCTTCTATGTCGCGATATGCCTGGGAGCCCATATATCCGATTACAGGATATAAACGCAACTGCCACTCGTACAAACGGTCCTACACGTTTCATTACGGTGGAATCCGTCTGTTTGCATCAAACTACACGGGTTATGTGCGCGAGCATGACGCCTGGACGCTTCTATGCCGCGATACGCCTGGGAGCTCATATATCCGATTACATCATATAAACGCAACAGCCACTCGTACAAACGGTTCTACACGTTGTATTACGATAGAATCCGTCTGTTTGCATCAAACTACACGGGCTAGGTGCGCGAGCGTGACGCCTGGACGCTTCTACGTCGCGGTATGCCTGGGAGCCAATATATCCGATTACAGGATATAAACGCAACTGCCACTCGTACAGACGGTCCTACACGTTGTATTGCTGTAGAATCCGTCTGTTTGCATCAAACTACACGGGTTACATGCGCCAGCATGACGCCTGGGCGCTTCTATGTCGCGATATGCCTGGGAGCCCATATATCCGATTACAGGATATAAACGCAACTGCCACTCGTACAAATGGTCCTACACCGTGTATTACGGTAGAATCCGTCTGTTTGCATCAAACTACACGGGTTAGGTGCGCGAGCATGACGCCTGGACGCTTCTATGTCGCGATATGCCTGGGAGCCCATATATCCGATTACAGGATATAAACGCAACTGCCACTCGTACAAACGGTCCTACACCGTGTATTACGGTAGAATCCGTCTGTTTGCATCATACTACACGGGTTAGGTGCGCGAGCATGACGCCTGGACGCTTCTATGTCGCGATATTCCTTGGAGCCTGTATATCCGATTACAGGATATAAACGCAACTGCCACTCGTACAAACGGTCCTACACGTTGTATTGCTGTAGAATCCGTCTGCTTGCATCAAACTACACGGGTTACATGCGCCAGCATGACGCCTGGGCGCTTCTATGTCGCGATATGCCTGGGAGCCCATATATCCGATTACAGGATGTAAACGCAACTGCCACTCGTACAAACGGTCCTACACGTTTCATTACGGTGGAATCCGTCTGTTTACATCAAACTACACGGGTTACGTGCGCGAGCATGACGCCTGGACGCTTCTATGTCGCGATATTCCTGGGAGCCCATATATTCGATTACAGGATATACACGCAACTGCCACTCGTACAAACGGCCCTACGCGTTGTATTACGGTAGAATCCGTCTGTTTGCATCAAACTACACGGGTTGTGTGCGCGAGCATGACGCCTGGACGCTTCTATGCCGCGATACGCCTGGGAGCTCATATATCCGATTACAGGATATAAACGCAACAGCCACTCGTACAAACGGTTCTACACGTTGTATTACGATAGAATCCGTCTGTTTGCATCAAACTACACGGGCTAGGTGCGCGAGCGTGACGCCTGGACGCTTCTACGTCGCGATATGCCTGGGAGCCAATATATCCGATTACAGGATATAAACGCAACTGCCACTCGTACAGACGGTCCTACACGTTGTATTGCTGTAGAATCCGTCTGTTTGCATCAAACTACACGGGTTACATGCGCCAGCATGACGCCTGGGCGCTTCTATGTCGCGATATGCCTGGGAGCCCATATATCCGATTACAGGATATAAACACAACTGCCACTCGTACAGACGGTCCTACACGTTGTATTGCTGTAGAATCCGTCTGTTTGCATCAAACTACACGGGTTACATGCGCCAGCATGACGCCTGGGCGCTTCTATGTCGCGATATGCCTGGGAGCCCATATATCCGATTACAGGATATAAACGCAACTGCCACTCGTACAAATGGTCCTACACCGTGCATTACGGTAGAATCCGTCTGTTTGCATCAAACTACACGGGTTAGGTGCGCGAGCATGACGCCTGGACGCTTCTATGTCGCGATATGCCTGGGAGCCCATATATCCGATTACAGGATATAAACGCAACTGCCACTCGTACAAATGGTCCTACACCGTGTATTACGGTAGAATCCGTCTGTTTGCATCAAACTACACGGGTTAGGTGCGCGAGCATGACGCCTGGACGCTTCTATGTCGCGATATGCCTGGGAGCCCATATATCCGATTACAGGATATAAACGCAACTGCCACTCGTACAGACGGTCCTACACGTTGTATTGCTGTAGAATCCGTCTGTTTGCATCAAACTACACGGGTTACATGCGCCAGCATGACGCCTGGGCGCTTCTATGTCGCGATATGCCTGGGAGCCCATATATCCGATTACAGGATATAAACACAACTGCCACTCGTACAGACGGTCCTACACGTTGTATTGCTGTCGAATCCGTCTGTTTGCATCGAACTACACGGGTTACATGCGCCAGCATGACGCCTGGGCGCTTCTATGTCGCGATATGCCTGGGAGCCCATATATCCGATTACAGGATATAAACGCAACTGCCACTCGTACAAACGGTCCTACACCTTGTATTGCTGTAGAATCCGTCTGTTTGCATCAAACTTCACGGGTTACATGCGCCAGCATGACGCCTGGGCGCTTCTATGTCGCGATATGCCTGGGAGCCCATATATCCGATTACAGGATGTAAACGCAACTGCCACTCGTACAAACGGTCCTACAGGTTTCATTACGGTGGAATCCGTCTGTTTACATCAAACTACACGGGTTACGTGCGCGAGCATGACGCCTGGACGCTTCTATGTCGCGATATTCCTGGGAGCCCATATATTCGATTACAGGATATACACGCAACTGCCACTCGTACAAACGGCCCTACGCGTTGTATTACGGTAGAATCCGTCTGTTTGCATCAAACTACACGGGTTGTGTGCGCGAGCATGACGCCTGGACGCTTCTATGCCGCGATACGCCTGGGAGCTCATATATCCGATTACAGGATATAAACGCAACAGCCACTCGTACAAACGGTTCTACACGTTGTATTACGATAGAATCCGTCTGTTTGCATCAAACTACACGGGCTAGGTGCGCGAGCGTGACGCCTGGACGCTTCTACGTCGCGATATGCCTGGGAGCCAATATATCCGATTACAGGATATAAACGCAACTGCCACTCGTACAAATGGTCCTACACCGTGTATTACGGTAGAATCCGTCTGTTTGCATCAAACTACACGGGTTAGGTGCGCGAGCATGACGCCTGGACGCTTCTATGTCGCGATATGCCTGGGAGCCCATATATCCGATTACAGGATATAAACGCAACTGCCACTCGTACAGACGGTCCTACACGTTGTATTGCTGTAGAATCCGTCTGTTTGCATCAAACTACACGGGTTACATGCGCCAGCATGACGCCTGGGCGCTTCTATGTCGCGATATGCCTGGGAGCCCATATATCCGATTACAGGATATAAACGCAACTGCCACTCGTACAAATGGTCCTACACCGTGCATTACGGTAGAATCCGTCTGTTTGCATCAAACTACACGGGTTAGGTGCGCGAGCATGACGCCTGGACGCTTCTATGTCGCGATATGCCTGGGAGCCCATATATCCGATTACAGGATATAAACGCAACTGCCACTCGTACAAATGGTCCTACACCGTGTATTACGGTAGAATCCGTCTGTTTGCATCAAACTACACGGGTTAGGTGCGCGAGCATGACGCCTGGACGCTTCTATGTCGCGATATGCCTGGGAGCCCATATATCCGATTACAGGATATAAACGCAACTGCCACTCGTACAGACGGTCCTACACGTTGTATTGCTGTAGAATCCGTCTGTTTGCATCAAACTACACGGGTTACATGCGCCAGCATGACGCCTGGGCGCTTCTATGTCGCGATATGCCTGGGAGCCCATATATCCGATTACAGGATATAAACACAACTGCCACTCGTACAGACGGTCCTACACGTTGTATTGCTGTCGAATCCGTCTGTTTGCATCGAACTACACGGGTTACATGCGCCAGCATGACGCCTGGGCGCTTCTATGTCGCGATATGCCTGGGAGCCCATATATCCGATTACAGGATATAAACGCAACTGCCACTCGTACAAACGGTCCTACACCTTGTATTGCTGTAGAATCCGTCTGTTTGCATCAAACTTCACGGGTTACATGCGCCAGCATGACGCCTGGGCGCTTCTATGTCGCGATATGCCTGGGAGCCCATATATCCGATTACAGGATGTAAACGCAACTGCCACTCGTACAAACGGTCCTACAGGTTTCATTACGGTGGAATCCGTCTGTTTACATCAAACTACACGGGTTACGTGCGCGAGCATGACGCCTGGACGCTTCTATGTCGCGATATTCCTGGGAGCCCATATATTCGATTACAGGATATACACGCAACTGCCACTCGTACAAACGGCCCTACGCGTTGTATTACGGTAGAATCCGTCTGTTTGCATCAAACTACACGGGTTGTGTGCGCGAGCATGACGCCTGGACGCTTCTATGCCGCGATACGCCTGGGAGCTCATATATCCGATTACAGGATATAAACGCAACAGCCACTCGTACAAACGGTTCTACACGTTGTATTACGATAGAATCCGTCTGTTTGCATCAAACTACACGGGCTAGGTGCGCGAGCGTGACGCCTGGACGCTTCTACGTCGCGATATGCCTGGGAGCCAATATATCCGATTACAGGATATAAACGCAACTGCCACTCGTACAAATGGTCCTACACCGTGTATTACGGTAGAATCCGTCTGTTTGCATCAAACTACACGGGTTAGGTGCGCGAGCATGACGCCTGGACGCTTCTATGTCGCGATATGCCTGGGAGCCCATATATCCGATTACAGGATATAAACGCAACTGCCACTCGTACAGACGGTCCTACACGTTGTATTGCTGTAGAATCCGTCTGTTTGCATCAAACTACACGGGTTACATGCGCCAGCATGACGCCTGGGCGCTTCTATGTCGCGATATGCCTGGGAGCCCATATATCCGATTACAGGATATAAACACAACTGCCACTCGTACAGACGGTCCTACACGTTGTATTGCTGTAGAATCCGTCTGTTTGCATCAAACTACACGGGTTACATGCGCCAGCATGACGCCTGGGCGCTTCTATGTCGCGATATGCCTGGGAGCCCATATATCCGATTACAGGATATAAACGCAACTGCCACTCGTACAAATGGTCCTACACCGTGTATTACGGTAGAATCCGTCTGTTTGCATCAAACTACACGGGTTAGGTGCGCGAGCATGACGCCTGGATGCTTCTATGTCGCGATATGCCTGGGAGCCCATATATCCGATTACAGGATATAAACGCAACTGCCACTCGTACAAACGGTCCTACACGTTTCATTACGGTGGAATCCGTCTGTTTGCATCAAACTACACGGGTTATGTGCGCGAGCATGACGCCTGGACGCTTCTATGCCGCGATACGCCTGGGAGCTCATATATCCGATTACAGGATATAAACGCAACAGCCACTCGTACAAACGGTTCTACACGTTGTATTACGATAGAATCCGTCTGTTTGCATCAAACTACACGGGCTAGGTGCGCGAGCGTGACGCCTGGACGCTTCTACGTCGCGGTATGCCTGGGAGCCAATATATCCGATTACAGGATATAAACGCAACTGCCACTCGTACAGACGGTCCTACACGTTGTATTGCTGTAGAATCCGTCTGTTTGCATCAAACTACACGGGTTACATGCGCCAGCATGACGCCTGGGCGCTTCTATGTCGCGATATGCCTGGGAGCCCATATATCCGATTACAGGATATAAACGCAACTGCCACTCGTACAAATGGTCCTACACCGTGTATTACGGTAGAATCCGTCTGTTTGCATCAAACTACACGGGTTAGGTGCGCGAGCATGACGCCTGGACGCTTCTATGTCGCGATATGCCTGGGAGCCCATATATCCGATTACAGGATATAAACGCAACTGCCACTCGTACAAACGGTCCTACACCGTGTATTACGGTAGAATCCGTCTGTTTGCATCATACTACACGGGTTAGGTGCGCGAGCATGACGCCTGGACGCTTCTATGTCGCGATATTCCTTGGAGCCTGTATATCCGATTACAGGATATAAACGCAACTGCCACTCGTACAAACGGTCCTACACGTTGTATTGCTGTAGAATCCGTCTGTTTGCATCAAACTACACGGGTTACATGCGCCAGCATGACGCCTGGGCGCTTCTATGTCGCGATATGCCTGGGAGCCCATATATCCGATTACAGGATGTAAACGCAACTGCCACTCGTACAAACGGTCCTACACGTTTCATTACGGTGGAATCCGTCTGTTTACATCAAACTACACGGGTTACGTGCGCGAGCATGACGCCTGGACGCTTCTATGTCGCGATATTCCTGGGAGCCCATATATTCGATTACAGGATATACACGCAACTGCCACTCGTACAAACGGCCCTACGCGTTGTATTACGGTAGAATCCGTCTGTTTGCATCAAACTACACGGGTTGTGTGCGCGAGCATGACGCCTGGACGCTTCTATGCCGCGATACGCCTGGGAGCTCATATATCCGATTACAGGATATAAACGCAACAGCCACTCGTACAAACGGTTCTACACGTTGTATTACGATAGAATCCGTCTGTTTGCATCAAACTACACGGGCTAGGTGCGCGAGCGTGACGCCTGGACGCTTCTACGTCGCGATATGCCTGGGAGCCAATATATCCGATTACAGGATATAAACGCAACTGCCACTCGTACAAACGGTCCTACACGTTTCATTACGGTGGAATCCGTCTGTTTGCATCAAACTACACGGGTTATGTGCGCGAGCATGACGCCTGGACGCTTCTATGCCGCGATACGCCTGGGAGCTCATATATCCGATTACAGGATATAAACGCAACAGCCACTCGTACAAACGGTTCTACACGTTGTATTACGATAGAATCCGTCTGTTTGCATCAAACTACACGGGCTAGGTGCGCGAGCGTGACGCCTGGACGCTTCTACGTCGCGATATGCCTGGGAGCCAATATATCCGATTACAGGATATAAACGCAACTGCCACTCGTACAGACGGTCCTACACGTTGTATTGCTGTAGAATCCGTCTGTTTGCATCAAACTACACGGGTTACATGCGCCAGCATGACGCCTGGGCGCTTCTATGTCGCGATATGCCTGGGAGCCCATATATCCGATTACAGGATATAAACGCAACTGCCACTCGTACAAATGGTCCTACACCGTGTATTACGGTAGAATCCGTCTGTTTGCATCAAACTACACGGGTTAGTTGCGCGAGCATGACGCCTAGACGCTTCTATGTCGCGGTATTCCTTGGAGCCCGTATATCCGATTACAGGATATAGACGCAACTGCCACTCGTACAAACGGTCCTACACGTTTCATTACGGTGGAATCCGTCTGTTTGCATCAAACTACACGGGTTACATGCGCCAGCATGACGCCTGGGCGCTTCTATGACGCGATATGCCTGGGAGCTCATATATCCGATTACAGGATATAAACGCAACTGCCACTCGTACAAACGGTCCTACACGTTTCATTACAACGGAATCCGTCTGTTTGCATCAAACTACACGGGTTACATGCGCCAGCATGACGCCTGGGCGCTTCTATGTCGCGATATGCCTGGGAGCCCATATATCCGATTACAGGATATAAACGCAACTGCCACTCGTACAAATGGTCCTACACCGTGTATTACGGTAGAATCCGTCTGTTTGCATCAAACTACACGGGTTAGGTGCGCGAGCATGACGCCTGGACGCTTCTATGTCGCGATATGCCTGGGAGCCCATATATCCGATTACAGGATATAAACGCAACTGCCACTCGTACAAACGGTCCTACACCGTGTATTACGGTAGAATCCGTCTGTTTGCATCATACTACACGGGTTAGGTGCGCGAGCATGACGCCTGGACGCTTCTATGTCGCGATATGCCTGGGAGCCCATATATCCGATTACAGGATGTAAACGCAACTGCCACTCGTACAAACGGTCCTACACGTTTCATTACGGTGGAATCCGTCTGTTTACATCAAACTACACGGGTTACGTGCGCGAGCATGACGCCTGGACGCTTCTATGTCGCGATATTCCTGGGAGCCCATATATTCGATTACAGGATATACACGCAACTGCCACTCGTACAAACGGCCCTACGCGTTGTATTACGGTAGAATCCGTCTGTTTGCATCAAACTACACGGGTTGTGTGCGCGAGCATGACGCCTGGACGCTTCTATGCCGCGATACGCCTGGGAGCTCATATATCCGATTACAGGTGTTACGTTCGTGGAATCACGCACGAATTTTTCCTTCGACAAACCTAGAAATTTTCCAAACTCGCGTAAACCGACGCTCGAACCTTAAAATCCGCCTAGCCTAGATGACCTTCCGTGACCCCGTCGCGATAGTATTCATCGCCCGGATACAGATGCGGCTTTCCGCAGAATGCACGTGCCTCCAGCTCGCATTAAGATATCGTCCCCCTTCAAAATTCAAAGAAACCTACTGCGTTTTCCGATTAATTCGCCTAATTTGGAGTATATAAACCGTTCGCAATAGTAAGCGAGAGAGTCAGTTCTCCGACAGGCTTCGCCGACGGCGAAGCTATGTCAGTCAGTAGTAGATCGTGCTTAGCACGTTCGAAGCACCAAACCGACGTAAGAATACGGGGATATTCTTGAGTGAGATCGTGTCCATAGTCACTTTCGAGCAAACCAGTGTAATTCGTATAACTTCATCTTGTAAACCACATAAGCTAAAAGTAAAGTGCGCTAAACAGACGATGAAACACCCAGGTATTGTAACACTCTTACTCACACTAAACACAAGTTGTATCTTACTAGTATAGCGAGATTCTCTGTAACCAAAGGAATAGAATATAGCTGTCATGTTTGCATTTCAAATCATTCGTCAGTCTTATCCAGCCACCTGTCTAATTAATTAATACCCTGAGATCGACATAGGAAAAAGAACCCACAGGAATTAGGACATCTTAGTCGCTCGAGGTGTACCTGACCCGAGTATAGTCAGTCTTGGAGACTCGTTTTCACCTTACGGGTGTCTGCGACATCCCAAGCTTATACTCTCCTTAGCCAACTTCCAAATCCTACAGATCGTAAATTTCGAACGTTGGGACAAATTTTCGCCTATTCGCGCCTAGCGACTATTTACGATTCTCCATTACAACCTTTTGCGAAGTAAGCAGGCTCGGTTCTTCTCTTTCACACCGGGAAAATCCGGGCTCGCACGGCTAGCCCGTAACAAATTGGTGACAGCGGTGGGATACTCAAACTACATTCTGTAGAAGTGGTTTCCTTCTGAAACCGTTGAGTATTCTTTTCCTTGCCTTTCTCAGTGGTTTTATTTCTTTTGAAATAAAGTAAACCTTGATAAACCCTAAAATGACTGAACAGAGTGATTTGACCGCTCTCATGAGCGAAATGAAAATACGATCAGCTATACAACAAGCAGCTCAGGGAGTACCCAAGTTTGACGGGAAACCTGGAGATTTGAAACATTTTGTTCAATGTGTAGAAGACGGGAAGTCTATTCTCCCGCAATCTCTAGAGTCGAAGTATGTAAGAGTAATATTGACAAAATTAAACGGTCCAGCAAGGGAATCCGTCGATGGTAAATCTTTTAAATTAGTAGTCGAGTTGTTACAATTCCTTAAAAGGTGTTTCGCACCGGGGCGCAGCCTGATATCATTTCAAGCCGAGATAGAGCGTCTCCGCATAGGCCGCGAGGAATCAGTGCGCGAATACATAAATAGAACGAGGCATTTGTTTCACAATACGCGCGCGGCGATCAACGAAGAATACGGAAGCAACAATACCGAAGTAATTGCCCATACGGAAAAGGAAATCATCAAACGTTTCGCGAACGGGTTACCAACGCGCTACGCGTCACAAGTGAACCCGCGCCAATTTACGAAGTTAGAAGATATCTTCGAAGAAGTCCTGGAAATCAGCCGTGACTGGACGAGCCGGACGATGCTTGACGAAAACAGAGGACGAAGATACGAGGAAGACTATCCTCATGAGCGATTGTAGAAAACTACGAAATTACCTACGTTTCAGCTGAATCAAACTGGCGTCGGTACCCACGATCCGAAACAAGCATCGTCGACGACCAGCGAATGAAGAAAGAACGTATAACCTCCGGATGACCCAGCAATGCACATTAGTTGCGCCTGACGTGTCCCTGGATGGCAAGTTTTAATATTTATTACGAGAAGCACCATTTCTCGTGAAACGCGCGTGAAACCACGTACAAACGGCGACTCCCAAAATCCAAACTGGCATCGACACCAAGGATTCGATATCAAGCATCCTCGATGACCAAGGGATCAAGGAAGAACGCTCAACCATCGAATGACCCAGCTACGCAATAATTACACCTGCGTGTCCCCAGATGGCAATTCTCGCAAGGAATCAGGCCTTGGTAAGGAAACCAAGTCCTCAGCAGATTAGTATTAAGAAAAATTATCAGTCGGAGCTATAGAAGAACTACGAGGAGGATCAGCTTCGCAGAAAATTTTGCGAGAGCACGAATTGACTGCACCCCTTTAACTCGCACTGGCGCCGATACCAAGGATCCGAAAACAAGCATCCTCGACGACCAAGTGAAGGAGAAAGGAAGAAGCAATTAACCACCGGATGACCCAGCACTGCTGCAAATGCACCTGAGAGTATCCAGATGGCAAGTTACACTACGAAAATTATGCCTTGGTAGAGGAAGTCAAATCCTTAACCGAGTAGTTTTAAGAAGATGGATTAATCGCAGCGATTGATCTGCGTTTGCGTTCATCGAGCTGGCGATCAGGCAAATGGCCACGATCAAACTCGCCAAAACCAAATGAGGCTCGAGAAGAAGAAAAAGAAAAAAAAACGAAAAGGGAAGAAAATAAATAAAACTGAAGAGGAAGATTACAGCGAGAAGAAGAGAATAAATAAAATACAGAAATTTGAGAAGAAAGAGCAGAAGAAGAAATCGAAGCTGCAGGAGTAGCTTAGAAATCAGTCCTGGCAACCGAACACCTTTTTCAACCAATCACGCGAAGAGCTTTACAAATATTCAACAAGGAAATTGCACCACCTGAAGATAAAATTCAAGAAAACCAAATTCTGGGCTTGGAGTCACTCTCTACCTGGAGACCACGTGGAAGAGACGTCGAACTTCTACCGACCTTCCGCACCACAGATGACATCCTGACAAACGCCAGAAAACAAAATTCTGATCGATCATATAGATAAACTTAAATTGACTCGCGTATAAAATTTCTTTTAATTACAGACACCCGTTCCAGCAAAATAATTTTGTAAGTACACTACACGACACACCTACACTGCGTTTCCACATGCACTACACACCCTTCGTCTGTCTTTTATTCAGAAAGGAAAAATTAGTTGCTCGAGTAATTGAAGCACCACGCACTAGCGCGATGTTCATTGTAAGGGGGGAGGTGTTACGTTCGTGGAATCACGCACGAATTTTTCCTTCGACAAACCTAGAAATTTTCCAAACTCGCGTAAACCGACGCTCGAACCTTAAAATCCGCCGAGCCTAGATGACCTTCCGTGACCCCGTCGCGATAGTATTCATCGCCCGGATACAGATGCGGCTTTCCGCAGAATGCACGTGCCTCCAGCTCGCATTAAGATATCGTCCCCCTTCAAAATTCAAAGAAACCTACTGCGTTTTCCGATTAATTCGCCTAATTTGGAGTATATAAACCGTTCGCAATAGTAAGCGAGAGAGTCAGTTCTCCGACAGGCTTCGCCGACGGCGAAGCTATGTCAGTCAGTAGTAGATCGTGCTTAGCACGTTCGAAGCACCAAACCGACGTAAGAATACGGGGATATTCTTGAGTGAGATCGTGTCCATAGTCACTTTCGAGCAAACCAGTGTAATTCGTATAACTTCATCTTGTAAACCACATAAGCTAAAAGTAAAGTGCGCTAAACAGACGATGAAACACCCAGGTATTGTAACACTCTTACTCACACTAAACACAAGTTGTATCTTACTAGTATAGCGAGATTCTCTGTAACCAAAGGAATAGAATATAGCTGTCATGTTTGCATTTCAAATCATTCGTCAGTCTTATCCAGCCACCTGTCTAATTAATTAATACCCTGAGATCGACATAGGAAAAAGAACCCACAGGAATTAGGACATCTTAGTCGCTCGAGGTGTACCTGACCCGAGTATAGTCAGTCTTGGAGACTCGTTTTCACCTTACGGGTGTCTGCGACATCCCAAGCTTATACTCTCCTTAGCCAACTTCCAAATCCTACAGATCGTAAATTTCGAACGTTGGGACGAATCACGGCGAAAGTATTGTGCATCCGGCGATTCCCGAAAGGGGGGATTTCGGACGTACAGTCAAATTTTCGCCTATTCGCGCCTAGCGACTATTTACGATTCTCCATTACAACCTTTTGCGAAGTAAGCAGGCTCGGTTCTTCTCGTTCACACCGGGAAAAACCGGGCTCGCACGGCTAGCCCGTAACACAGGATATAAACGCAACAGCCACTCGTACAAACGGTTCTACACGTTGTATTACGATAGAATCCGTCTGTTTGCATCAAACTACACGGGCTAGGTGCGCGAGCGTGACGCCTGGACGCTTCTACGTCGCGATATGCCTGGGAGCCAATATATCCGATTACAGGATGTAAACGCAACTGCCACTCGTACAGACGGTCCTACACGTTTTATTGCTGTAGAATCCGTCTGTTTGCATCAAACTACACGGGTTACATGCGCCAGCATGACGCCTGGGCGCTTCTATGTCGCGATATGCCTGGAAGCCCATATATCCGATTACAGGATATAAACGCAACTGCCACTCGTACAAACGGTCCTACACGTTGTATTACGTTAGAATCCGTCTGTTTGCATGAAACTACACGGGTTATGTGCGCGAGCATGACGACTGGACGCTTCTATGTCGCGATATGCCTGGGAGCCTATATATCCGATTTCAGGATATAAACGCAACTGCCACTCGTACAAACGGTCCTACACGTTGTATTACGGTAGAATCCGTCTGTTTGCATCAAACTACACGGGTTACGTGCGCGAGCATGACGCCTGGACGCTTCTATGTCGCGATATTCCTGGGAGCCCATATATTCGATTACAGGATATACACGCAACTGCCACTCGTACAAACGGCCCTACGCATTGTATTACGGTAGAATCCGTCTGTTTGCATCATACTACACGGCTTAGGTGCGCGAGTATGACGCCTGGACGCTTCTATGTCGCGATATGCCTGGGAGCCCATATATCCGATTACAGGATATAAACGCAACTGCCACTCGTACAAACGGTCCTACACCGTGTATTACGGTAGTATCCGTCTGTTTGCATCATACTACACGGGTTAGGTGCGCGAGCATGACGCCTGGACGCTTCTATGTCGCGATATGCCTGGGAGCCCATATATCCGATTACAGGATATAAACGCAACTGCCACTCGTACAAACGGTCCTACACCGTGTATTACGGTAGAATCCGTCTGTTTGCGTCATACTACACGGGTTAGGTGCGCGAGCATGACGCCTGGACGCTTCTATGTCGCGATATTCCTTGGAGCCCGTATATCCGATTACAGGATATAAACGCAACTGCCACTCGTACAAACGGTCCTACGCGTTTCATTACGGTGGAATCCGTCTGTTTGCATCAAACTACACGGGTTACGTGCGCGAGCATGACGCCTGGACGCTTCTATGTCGCGATATTCCTGGGAGCCCATATATTCGATTACAGGATATACACGCAACTGCCACTCGTACAAACGGCCCTACGCATTGTATTACGGTAGAATCCGTCTGTTTGCATCATACTACACGGCTTAGGTGCGCGAGCATGACGCCTGGACGCTTCTATGTCGCGATATTCCTTGGAGCAAGTATATCCGATTACAGGATATAAACGCAACTGCCACTCGTACAAACGGTCCTACACGTTGTATTACGGTAGAATCCGTCTGTTTGCATCAAACTACACGGGTTAGGTGCGCGAGCATGACGCCTGGACGCTTCTCTGTCGCGGTATTCCTTGGAGCCCGTATATCCGATTACAGGATATAAACGCAACTGCCACTCGTACAAACGGTCCTACACCGTGTATTACGGTAGAATCCGTCCGTTTGCGTCATACTACACGGGTTAGGTGCGCGAGCATGACGCCTGGACGCTTCTATGTCGCGATATCCCTTGGAGCCCGTATATCCGATTACAGGATATAAACGCAACTGCCACTCGTACAAACGGTCCTACACGTTTCATTACGGTGGAATCCGTCTGTTTGCATCAAACTACACGGGTTACGTGCGCGAGCATGACGCCTGGACGCTTCTATGTCGCGATATTCCTGGGAGCCCATATATTCGATTACAGGATATACACGCAACTGCCACTCGTACAAACGGCCCTACGCATTGTATTACGGTAGAATCCGTCTGTTTGCATCAAACTACACGGGGTTAGGTGCGCGAGTATGACGCCTGGACGCTTCTATGTCGCGATATGCCTGGGAGCCCATATATCCGATTACAGGATATAAACGCAACTGCCACTCGTACAAACGGTCCTACACCGTGTATTACGGTAGTATCCGTCTGTTTGCATCACACTACACGGGTTAGGTGCGCGAGCATGACGCCTGGACGCTTCTATGTCGCGATATGCCTGGGAGCCCATATATCCGATTACAGGATATAAACGCAACTGCCACTCGTACAAACGGTCCTACACCGTGTATTACGGTAGAATCCGTCTGTTTGCGTCATACTACACGGGTTAGGTGCGCGAGCATGACGCCTGGACGCTTCTATGTCGCGATATTCCTTGGAGCCCGTATATCCGATTACAGGATATAAACGCAACTGCCACTCGTACAAACGGTCCTACACGTTTCATTACGGTGGAATCCGTCTGTTTGCATCAAACTACACGGGTTACGTGCGCGAGCATGACGCCTGGACGCTTCTATGTCGCGATATTCCTGGGAGCCCATATATTCGATTACAGGATATACACGCAACTGCCACTCGTACAAACGGCCCTACGCATTGTATTACGGTAGAATCCGTCTGTTTGCATCATACTACACGGCTTAGGTGCGCGAGCATGACGCCTGGACGCTTCTATGTCGCGATATTCCTTGGAGCAAGTATATCCGATTACAGGATATAAACGCAACTGCCACTCGTACAAACGGTCCTACACGTTGTATTACGGTAGAATCCGTCTGTTTGCATCAAACTACACGGGTTAGGTGCGCGAGCATGACGCCTGGACGCTTCTCTGTCGCGGTATTCCTTGGAGCCCGTATATCCGATTACAGGATATAAACGCAACTGCCACTCGTACAAACGGTCCTACACCGTGTATTACGGTAGAATCCGTCTGTTTGCGTCATACTACACGGGTTAGGTGCGCGAGCATGACGCCTGGACGCTTCTATGTCGCGATATCCCTTGGAGCCCGTATATCCGATTACAGGATATAAACGCAACTGCCACTCGTACAAACGGTCCTACACGTTTCATTACGGTGGAATCCGTCTGTTTGCATCAAACTACACGGGTTACGTGCGCGAGCATGACGCCTGGACGCTTCTATGTCGCGATATTCCTGGGAGCCCATATATTCGGTTACAGGATATACACGCAACTGCCACTCGTACAAACGGCCCTACGCATTGTATTACGGTAGAATCCGTCTGTTTGCATCAAACTACACGGGTTAGGTGCGCGAGCATGACGCCTGGACGCTTCTCTGTCGCGGTATTCCTTGGAGCCCGTATATCCGATTACAGGATACAAACGCAACTGCCACTCGTACAAACGGTCCTACACGTTTTATTACGTTAGAATCCGTCTGTTTGCATGAAACTACACGGGTTACATGCGCCAGCATGACGCCTGGGCGCTTCTATGTCGCGATATGCCTGGGAGCCCATATATCCGATTACAGGATATAAACGCAACTGCCACACGTACAAATGGTCCTACACCGTGTATTACGGTAGAATCCGTCTGTTTGCATCAAACTGCACGGGTTAGGTGCGCGAGCATGACGCCTGGACGCTTCTATGTCGCGATATGCCTGGGAGCCCATATATCCGATTTCAGGATATAAACTCAACTGCCACTCGTACAAACGGTACTACACGTTGTATTACGGTAGAATCCGTCTGTTTGCATGAAACTACACGGGTTACGTGCGCGAGCATGACGCCTGGACGCTTCTATGTCGCGATATGCCTGGGAGCCCATATATCCGATTACAGGATATAAACGCAACTGCCACTCGTACAAACGGTCCTACACCGTGTATTACGGTAGAATCCGTCTGTTTGCATCATACTACACGGGTTAGGTGCGCGAGCATGACGCCTGGACGCTTCTATGTCGCGATATTCCTTGGAGCCTGTATATCCGATTACAGGATATAAACGCAACTGCCACTCGTACAAGCGGTCCTACACGTTGTATTACGGTAGAATCCGTCTGTTTGCATCAAACTACACGGGTTAGGTGCGCGAGCATGACGCCTGGACGCTTCTATGTCGCGGTATTCCTTGGAGCCCGTATATCCGATTACAGGATATAAACGCAACTGCCACTCGTACAAACGGTCCTACACGTTTTATTACGTTAGAATCCGTCTGTTTGCATGAAACTACACGGGTTACATGCGCCAGCATGACGCCTGGGCGCTTCTATGTCGCGATATGCCTGGGAGCCCATATATCCGATTACAGGATATAAACTCAACTGCCACTCGTACAAACGGTCCTACACGTTGTATTACGGTAGAATCCGTCTGTTTGCATCAAACTACACGGGTTACATGCGCCAGCATGACGCCTGGGCGCTTCTATGTCGCGATATGCCTGGGAGCCCATATATCCGATTACAGGATATAAACGCAACTGCCACTCGTACAAACGGTCCTACACCGTGTATTACGGCAGAATCCGTCTGTTTGCATCAAACTACACGGGTTAGGTGCGCGAGCATGACGCCTGGACGCTTCTATGTCGCGGTATTCCTTGGAGCCTGTATATCCGATTACAGGATATAAACGCAACTGCCACTCGTACAGACGGTCCTACACGTTGTATTGCTGTAGAATCCGTCTGTTTGCATCAAACTACACGGGTTACATGCGCCAGCATGACGCCTGGGCGCTTCTATGTCGCGATATGCCTGGGAGCCCATATATCCGATTACAGGATATAAACGCAACTGCCACTCGTACAGACGGTCCTACACGTTGTATTGCTGTAGAATCCGTCTGTTTGCATCAAACTACACGGGTTACATGCGCCAGCATGACGCCTGGGCGCTTCTATGTCGCGATATGCCTGGGAGCCCATATATCCGAATACAGGATATACACGCAACTGCCACTCGTACAAACGGCCCTACGCGTTGTATTACGGTAGAATCCGTCTGTTTGCATCAAACTATACGGGTTGTGTGCGCGAGCATGACGCCTGGACGCTTCTATGCCGCGATACGCCTGGGAGCTCATATATCCGATTACAGGATATAAACGCAACTGCCACTCGTACAAACGGTCCTACACGTTTCATTACGGTGGAATCCGTCTGTTTGCATCAAACTACACGGGTTACGTGCGCGAGCATGACGTCTGGACGCTTCTATGTCGCGATATTCCTGGGAGCCCATATATGCGATTACAGGATATACACGCAACTGCCACTCGTACAAACGGCCCTACGCGTTGTATTACGGTAGAATCCGTCTGTTTGCATCAAACTACACGGGTTATGAGCGCGAGCATGACGCCTGGACGCTTCTATGCCGCGATACGCCTGGGAGCTCATATATCCGATTACAGGATATAAACGCAACAGCCACTCGTACAAACGGTTCTACACGTTGTATTACGATAGAATCCGTCTGTTTGCATCAAACTACACGGGCTAGGTGCGCGAGCGTGACGCCTGGACGCTTCTACGTCGCGATATGCCTGGGAGCCAATATATCCGATTACAGGATATAAACGCAACTGCCACTCGTACAGACGGTCCTACACGTTGTATTGCTGTAGAATCCGTCTGTTTGCATCAAACTACACGGGTTACATGCGCCAGCATGACGCCTGGGCGCTTCTATGTCGCGATATGCCTGGGAGCCCATATATCCGATTACAGGATATAAACACAACTGCCACTCGTACAGACGGTCCTACACGTTGTATTGCTGTAGAATCCGTCTGTTTGCATCAAACTACACGGGTTACATGCGCCAGCATGACGCCTGGGCGCTTCTATGCCGCGATACGCCTGGGAGCTCATATATCCGATTACAGGATATAAACGCAACAGCCACTCGTACAGACGGTCCTACACGTTGTATTGCTGTAGAATCCGTCTGTTTGCATCAAACTACACGGGTTACATGCGCCAGCATGACGCCTGGGCGCTTCTATGCCGCGATACGCCTGGGAGCTCATATATCCGATTACAGGATATAAACGCAACAGCCACTCGTACAAACGGTTCTACACGTTGTATTACGATAGAATCCGTCTGTTTGCATCAAACTACACGGGCTAGGTGCGCGAGCGTGACGCCTGGATGCTTCTACGTCGCGATATGCCTGGGAGCCAATATATCCGATTACAGGATATAAACGCAACTGCCCCTCGTACAGGCGGTCCTACACGTTGTATTGCTGTAGAATCCGTCCGTTTGCATCAAACTACACGGGCTAGGTGCGCGAGCGTGACGCCTGGACGCTTCTACGTCGCGATATGCCTGGGAGCCAATATATCCGATTACAGGATATAAACGCAACTGCCACTCGTACAGACGGTCCTACACGTTGTATTGCTGTAGAATCCGTCTGTTTGCATCAAACTACACGGGTTACATGCGCCAGCATGACGCCTGGGCGCTTCTATGTCGCGATATGCCTGGGAGCCCATATATCCGATTACAGGATATAAACACAACTGCCACTCGTACAGACGGTCCTACACGTTGTATTACGTTAGAATCCGTCTGTTTGCATCAAACTACACGGGTTACATGCGCCAGCATGACGCCTGGGCGCTTCTATGTCGCGATATGCCTGGGAGCCCATATATCCGATTACAGGATATACACGCAACTGCCACTCGTACAAACGGTCCTACACCGTGTATTACGGTAGAATCCGTCCGTTTGCGTCATACTACACGGGTTAGGTGCGCGAGCATGACGCCTGGACGCTTCTATGTCGCGATATCCCTTGGAGCCCGTATATCCGATTACAGGATATAAACGCAACTGCCACTCGTACAAACGGTCCTACACGTTTCATTACGGTGGAATCCGTCTGTTTGCATCAAACTACACGGGTTACGTGCGCGAGCATGACGCCTGGACGCTTCTATGTCGCGATATTCCTGGGAGCCCATATATTCGATTACAGGATATACACGCAACTGCCACTCGTACAAACGGCCCTACGCATTGTATTACGGTAGAATCCGTCTGTTTGCATCAAACTACACGGGGTTAGGTGCGCGAGTATGACGCCTGGACGCTTCTATGTCGCGATATGCCTGGGAGCCCATATATCCGATTACAGGATATAAACGCAACTGCCACTCGTACAAACGGTCCTACACCGTGTATTACGGTAGTATCCGTCTGTTTGCATCACACTACACGGGTTAGGTGCGCGAGCATGACGCCTGGACGCTTCTATGTCGCGATATGCCTGGGAGCCCATATATCCGATTACAGGATATAAACGCAACTGCCACTCGTACAAACGGTCCTACACCGTGTATTACGGTAGAATCCGTCTGTTTGCGTCATACTACACGGGTTAGGTGCGCGAGCATGACGCCTGGACGCTTCTATGTCGCGATATTCCTTGGAGCCCGTATATCCGATTACAGGATATAAACGCAACTGCCACTCGTACAAACGGTCCTACACGTTTCATTACGGTGGAATCCGTCTGTTTGCATCAAACTACACGGGTTACGTGCGCGAGCATGACGCCTGGACGCTTCTATGTCGCGATATTCCTGGGAGCCCATATATTCGATTACAGGATATACACGCAACTGCCACTCGTACAAACGGCCCTACGCATTGTATTACGGTAGAATCCGTCTGTTTGCATCATACTACACGGCTTAGGTGCGCGAGCATGACGCCTGGACGCTTCTATGTCGCGATATTCCTTGGAGCAAGTATATCCGATTACAGGATATAAACGCAACTGCCACTCGTACAAACGGTCCTACACGTTGTATTACGGTAGAATCCGTCTGTTTGCATCAAACTACACGGGTTAGGTGCGCGAGCATGACGCCTGGACGCTTCTCTGTCGCGGTATTCCTTGGAGCCTGTATATCCGATTACAGGATATAAACGCAACTGCCACTCGTACAGACGGTCCTACACGTTGTATTGCTGTAGAATCCGTCTGTTTGCATCAAACTACACGGGTTACATGCGCCAGCATGACGCCTGGGCGCTTCTATGTCGCGATATGCCTGGGAGCCCATATATCCGATTACAGGATATAAACGCAACTGCCACTCGTACAGACGGTCCTACACGTTGTATTGCTGTAGAATCCGTCTGTTTGCATCAAACTACACGGGTTACATGCGCCAGCATGACGCCTGGGCGCTTCTATGTCGCGATATGCCTGGGAGCCCATATATCCGAATACAGGATATACACGCAACTGCCACTCGTACAAACGGCCCTACGCGTTGTATTACGGTAGAATCCGTCTGTTTGCATCAAACTATACGGGTTGTGTGCGCGAGCATGACGCCTGGACGCTTCTATGCCGCGATACGCCTGGGAGCTCATATATCCGATTACAGGATATAAACGCAACTGCCACTCGTACAAACGGTCCTACACGTTTCATTACGGTGGAATCCGTCTGTTTGCATCAAACTACACGGGTTACGTGCGCGAGCATGACGTCTGGACGCTTCTATGTCGCGATATTCCTGGGAGCCCATATATGCGATTACAGGATATACACGCAACTGCCACTCGTACAAACGGCCCTACGCGTTGTATTACGGCAGAATCCGTCTGTTTGCATCAAACTACACGGGTTATGAGCGCGAGCATGACGCCTGGACGCTTCTATGCCGCGATACGCCTGGGAGCTCATATATCCGATTACAGGATATAAACGCAACAGCCACTCGTACAAACGGTTCTACACGTTGTATTACGATAGAATCCGTCTGTTTGCATCAAACTACACGGGCTAGGTGCGCGAGCGTGACGCCTGGACGCTTCTACGTCGCGATATGCCTGGGAGCCAATATATCCGATTACAGGATATAAACGCAACTGCCACTCGTACAGACGGTCCTACACGTTGTATTGCTGTAGAATCCGTCTGTTTGCATCAAACTACACGGGTTACATGCGCCAGCATGACGCCTGGGCGCTTCTATGTCGCGATATGCCTGGGAGCCCATATATCCGATTACAGGATATAAACACAACTGCCACTCGTACAGACGGTCCTACACGTTGTATTGCTGTAGAATCCGTCTGTTTGCATCAAACTACACGGGTTACATGCGCCAGCATGACGCCTGGGCGCTTCTATGCCGCGATACGCCTGGGAGCTCATATATCCGATTACAGGATATAAACGCAACAGCCACTCGTACAGACGGTCCTACACGTTGTATTGCTGTAGAATCCGTCTGTTTGCATCAAACTACACGGGTTACATGCGCCAGCATGACGCCTGGGCGCTTCTATGCCGCGATACGCCTGGGAGCTCATATATCCGATTACAGGATATAAACGCAACAGCCACTCGTACAAACGGTTCTACACGTTGTATTACGATAGAATCCGTCTGTTTGCATCAAACTACACGGGCTAGGTGCGCGAGCGTGACGCCTGGATGCTTCTACGTCGCGATATGCCTGGGAGCCAATATATCCGATTACAGGATATAAACGCAACTGCCCCTCGTACAGGCGGTCCTACACGTTGTATTGCTGTAGAATCCGTCCGTTTGCATCAAACTACACGGGCTAGGTGCGCGAGCGTGACGCCTGGACGCTTCTACGTCGCGATATGCCTGGGAGCCAATATATCCGATTACAGGATATAAACGCAACTGCCACTCGTACAGACGGTCCTACACGTTGTATTGCTGTAGAATCCGTCTGTTTGCATCAAACTACACGGGTTACATGCGCCAGCATGACGCCTGGGCGCTTCTATGTCGCGATATGCCTGGGAGCCCATATATCCGATTACAGGATATAAACACAACTGCCACTCGTACAGACGGTCCTACACGTTGTATTACGTTAGAATCCGTCTGTTTGCATCAAACTACACGGGTTACATGCGCCAGCATGACGCCTGGGCGCTTCTATGTCGCGATATGCCTGGGAGCCCATATATCCGATTACAGGATATAAACGCAACTGCCACTCGTACAAACGGTCCTACACGTTTCATTACGGTGGAATCCGTCTGTTTGCATCAAACTACACGGGTTACGTGCGCGAGCATGACGTCTGGACGCTTCTATGTCGCGATATTCCTGGGAGCCCATATATGCGATTACAGGATATACACGCAACTGCCACTCGTACAAACGGCCCTACGCGTTGTATTACGGTAGAATCCGTCTGTTTGCATCAAACTACACGGGTTATGAGCGCGAGCATGACGCCTGGACGCTTCTATGCCGCGATACGCCTGGGAGCTCATATATCCGATTACAGGATATAAACGCAACAGCCACTCGTACAAACGGTTCTACACGTTGTATTACGATAGAATCCGTCTGTTTGCATCAAACTACACGGGTTATGTGCGCGAGCATGACGCCTGGACGCTTCTATGCCGCGATACGCCTGGGAGCTCATATATCCGATTACAGGATATAAACGCAACAGCCACTCGTACAAACGGTTCTACACGTTGTATTACGGTAGAATCCGTCTGTTTGCATCAAACTAAACGGGTTGTGTGCGCGAGCATGACGCCTGGACGCTTCTATGCCGCGATACGCCTGGGAGCTCATATATCCGATTACAGGTGTTACGTTCGTGGAATCACGCACGAATTTTTCCTTCGACAAACCTAGAAATTTTCCAAACTCGCGTAAACCGACGCTCGAACCTTAAAATCCGCCTAGCCTAGATGACCTTCCGTGACCCCGTCGCGATAGTATTCATCGCCCGGATACAGATGCGGCTTTCCGCAGAATGCACGTGCCTCCAGCTCGCATTAAGATATCGTCCCCCTTCAAAATTCAAAGAAACCTACTGCGTTTTCCGATTAATTCGCCTAATTTGGAGTATATAAACCGTTCGCAATAGTAAGCGAGAGAGTCAGTTCTCCGACAGGCTTCGCCGACGGCGAAGCTATGTCAGTCAGTAGTAGATCGTGCTTAGCACGTTCGAAGCACCAAACCGACGTAAGAATACGGGGATATTCTTGAGTGAGATCGTGTCCATAGTCACTTTCGAGCAAACCAGTGTAATTCGTATAACTTCATCTTGTAAACCACATAAGCTAAAAGTAAAGTGCGCTAAACAGACGATGAAACACCCAGGTATTGTAACACTCTTACTCACACTAAACACAAGTTGTATCTTACTAGTATAGCGAGATTCTCTGTAACCAAAGGAATAGAATATAGCTGTCATGTTTGCATTTCAAATCATTCGTCAGTCTTATCCAGCCACCTGTCTAATTAATTAATACCCTGAGATCGACATAGGAAAAAGAACCCACAGGAATTAGGACATCTTAGTCGCTCGAGGTGTACCTGACCCGAGTATAGTCAGTCTTGGAGACTCGTTTTCACCTTACGGGTGTCTGCGACATCCCAAGCTTATACTCTCCTTAGCCAACTTCCAAATCCTACAGATCGTAAATTTCGAACGTTGGGACAAATTTTCGCCTATTCGCGCCTAGCGACTATTTACGATTCTCCATTACAACCTTTTGCGAAGTAAGCAGGCTCGGTTCTTCTCTTTCACACCGGGAAAATCCGGGCTCGCACGGCTAGCCCGTAACAAATTGGTGACAGCGGTGGGATACTCAAACTACATTCTGTAGAAGTGGTTTCCTTCTGAAACCGTTGAGTATTCTTTTCCTTGCCTTTCTCAGTGGTTTTATTTCTTTTGAAATAAAGTAAACCTTGATAAACCCTAAAATGACTGAACAGAGTGATTTGACCGCTCTCATGAGCGAAATGAAAATACGATCAGCTATACAACAAGCAGCTCAGGGAGTACCCAAGTTTGACGGGAAACCTGGAGATTTGAAACATTTTGTTCAATGTGTAGAAGACGGGAAGTCTATTCTCCCGCAATCTCTAGAGTCGAAGTATGTAAGAGTAATATTCACAAAATTAAACGGTCCAGCAAGGGAATCCGTCGATGGTAAATCTTTTAAATTAGTAGTCGAGTTGTTACAATTCCTTAAAAGGTGTTTCGCACCGGGGCGCAGCCTGATATCATTTCAAGCCGAGATAGAGCGTCTCCGCATAGGCCGCGAGGAATCAGTGCGCGAATACATAAATAGAACGAGGCATTTGTTTCACAATACGCGCGCGGCGATCAACGAAGAATACGGAAGCAACAATACCGAAGTAATTGCCCATACGGAAAAGGAAATCATCAAACGTTTCGCGAACGGGTTACCAACGCGCTACGCGTCACAAGTGAACCCGCGCCAATTTACGAAGTTAGAAGATATCTTCGAAGAAGTCCTGGAAATCAGCCGTGACTGGACGAGCCGGACGATGCTTGACGAAAACAGAGGACGAAGATACGAGGAAGACTATCCTCATGAGCGATTGTAGAAAACTACGAAATTACCTACGTTTCAGCTGAATCAAACTGGCGTCGGTACCCACGATCCGAAACAAGCATCGTCGACGACCAGCGAATGAAGAAAGAACGTATAACCTCCGGATGACCCAGCAATGCACATTAGTTGCGCCTGACGTGTCCCTGGATGGCAAGTTTTAATATTTATTACGAGAAGCACCATTTCTCGTGAAACGCGCGTGAAACCACGTACAAACGGCGACTCCCAAAATCCAAACTGGCATCGACACCAAGGATTCGATATCAAGCATCCTCGATGACCAAGGGATCAAGGAAGAACGCTCAACCATCGAATGACCCAGCTACGCAATAATTACACCTGCGTGTCCCCAGATGGCAATTCTCGCAAGGAATCAGGCCTTGGTAAGGAAACCAAGTCCTCAGCAGATTAGTATTAAGAAAAATTATCAGTCGGAGCTATAGAAGAACTACGAGGAGGATCAGCTTCGCAGAAAATTTTGCGAGAGCACGAATTGACTGCACCCCTTTAACTCGCACTGGCGCCGATACCAAGGATCCGAAAACAAGCATCCTCGACGACCAAGTGAAGGAGAAAGGAAGAAGCAATTAACCACCGGATGACCCAGCACTGCTGCAAATGCACCTGAGAGTATCCAGATGGCAAGTTACACTACGAAAATTATGCCTTGGTAGAGGAAGTCAAATCCTTAACCGAGTAGTTTTAAGAAGATGGATTAATCGCAGCGATTGATCTGCGTTTGCGTTCATCGAGCTGGCGATCAGGCAAATGGCCACGATCAAACTCGCCAAAACCAAATGAGGCTCGAGAAGAAGAAAAAGAAAAAAAAACGAAAAGGGAAGAAAATAAATAAAACTGAAGAGGAAGATTACAGCGAGAAGAAGAGAATAAATAAAATACAGAAATTTGAGAAGAAAGAGCAGAAGAAGAAATCGAAGCTGCAGGAGTAGCTTAGAAATCAGTCCTGGCAACCGAACACCTTTTTCAACCAATCACGCGAAGAGCTTTACAAATATTCAACAAGGAAATTGCACCACCTGAAGATAAAATTCAAGAAAACCAAATTCTGGGCTTGGAGTCACTCTCTACCTGGAGACCACGTGGAAGAGACGTCGAACTTCTACCGACCTTCCGCACCACAGATGACATCCTGACAAACGCCAGAAAACAAAATTCTGATCGATCATATAGATAAACTTAAATTGACTCGCGTATAAAATTTCTTTTAATTACAGACACCCGTTCCAGCAAAATAATTTTGTAAGTACACTACACGACACACCTACACTGCGTTTCCACATGCACTACACACCCTTCGTCTGTCTTTTATTCAGAAAGGAAAAATTAGTTGCTCGAGTAATTGAAGCACCACGCACTAGCGCGATGTTCATTGTAAGGGGGGAGGTGTTACGTTCGTGGAATCACGCACGAATTTTTCCTTCGACAAACCTAGAAATTTTCCAAACTCGCGTAAACCGACGCTCGAACCTTAAAATCCGCCGAGCCTAGATGACCTTCCGTGACCCCGTCGCGATAGTATTCATCGCCCGGATACAGATGCGGCTTTCCGCAGAATGCACGTGCCTCCAGCTCGCATTAAGATATCGTCCCCCTTCAAAATTCAAAGAAACCTACTGCGTTTTCCGATTAATTCGCCTAATTTGGAGTATATAAACCGTTCGCAATAGTAAGCGAGAGAGTCAGTTCTCCGACAGGCTTCGCCGACGGCGAAGCTATGTCAGTCAGTAGTAGATCGTGCTTAGCACGTTCGAAGCACCAAACCGACGTAAGAATACGGGGATATTCTTGAGTGAGATCGTGTCCATAGTCACTTTCGAGCAAACCAGTGTAATTCGTATAACTTCATCTTGTAAACCACATAAGCTAAAAGTAAAGTGCGCTAAACAGACGATGAAACACCCAGGTATTGTAACACTCTTACTCACACTAAACACAAGTTGTATCTTACTAGTATAGCGAGATTCTCTGTAACCAAAGGAATAGAATATAGCTGTCATGTTTGCATTTCAAATCATTCGTCAGTCTTATCCAGCCACCTGTCTAATTAATTAATACCCTGAGATCGACATAGGAAAAAGAACCCACAGGAATTAGGACATCTTAGTCGCTCGAGGTGTACCTGACCCGAGTATAGTCAGTCTTGGAGACTCGTTTTCACCTTACGGGTGTCTGCGACATCCCAAGCTTATACTCTCCTTAGCCAACTTCCAAATCCTACAGATCGTAAATTTCGAACGTTGGGACGAATCACGGCGAAAGTATTGTGCATCCGGCGATTCCCGAAAGGGGGGATTTCGGACGTACAGTCAAATTTTCGCCTATTCGCGCCTAGCGACTATTTACGATTCTCCATTACAACCTTTTGCGAAGTAAGCAGGCTCGGTTCTTCTCGTTCACACCGGGAAAAACCGGGCTCGCACGGCTAGCCCGTAACACAGGATATAAACGCAACAGCCACTCGTACAAACGGTTCTACACGTTGTATTACGATAGAATCCGTCTGTTTGCATCAAACTACACGGGCTAGGTGCGCGAGCGTGACGCCTGGACGCTTCTACGTCGCGATATGCCTGGGAGCCAATATATCCGATTACAGGATGTAAACGCAACTGCCACTCGTACAGACGGTCCTACACGTTTTATTGCTGTAGAATCCGTCTGTTTGCATCAAACTACACGGGTTACATGCGCCAGCATGACGCCTGGGCGCTTCTATGTCGCGATATGCCTGGAAGCCCATATATCCGATTACAGGATATAAACGCAACTGCCACTCGTACAAACGGTCCTACACGTTGTATTACGTTAGAATCCGTCTGTTTGCATGAAACTACACGGGTTATGTGCGCGAGCATGACGACTGGACGCTTCTATGTCGCGATATGCCTGGGAGCCTATATATCCGATTTCAGGATATAAACGCAACTGCCACTCGTACAAACGGTCCTACACGTTGTATTACGGTAGAATCCGTCTGTTTGCATCAAACTACACGGGGTTAGGTGCGCGAGTATGACGCCTGGACGCTTCTATGTCGCGATATGCCTGGGAGCCCATATATCCGATTACAGGATATAAACGCAACTGCCACTCGTACAAACGGTCCTACACGTTGTATTACGTTAGAATCCGTCTGTTTGCATGAAACTACACGGGTTATGTGCGCGAGCATGACGACTGGACGCTTCTATGTCGCGATATGCCTGGGAGCCTATATATCCGATTTCAGGATATAAACGCAACTGCCACTCGTACAAACGGTCCTACACGTTTCATTACGGTGGAATCCGTCTGTTTGCATCAAACTACACGGGTTACTTGCGCGAGCATGACGCCTGGACGCTTCTATGTCGCGATATTCCTGGGAGCCCATATATTCGATTACAGGATATACACGCAACTGCCACTCGTACAAACGGCCCTACGCATTGTATTACGGTAGAATCCGTCTGTTTGCATCATACTACACGGGTTAGGTGCGCGAGCATGACGCCTGGACGCTTCTATGTCGCGATATGCCTGGGAGCCCATATATCCGATTACAGGATATAAACGCAACTGCCACTCGTACAAACGGTCCTACACCGTGTATTACGGTAGAATCCGTCTGTTTGCGTCATACTACACGGGTTAGGTGCGCGAGCATGACGCCTGGACGCTTCTATGTCGCGATATTCCTTGGAGCCCGTATATCCGATTACAGGATATAAACGCAACTGCCACTCGTACAAACGGTCCTACACGTTTCATTACGGTGGAATCCGTCTGTTTGCATCAAACTACACGGGTTACGTGCGCGAGCATGACGCCTGGACGCTTCTATGTCGCGATATTCCTGGGAGCCCATATATTCGATTACAGGATATACACGCAACTGCCACTCGTACAAACGGCCCTACGCATTGTATTACGGTAGAATCCGTCTGTTTGCATCATACTACACGGCTTAGGTGCGCGAGCATGACGCCTGGACGCTTCTATGTCGCGATATTCCTTGGAGCAAGTATATCCGATTACAGGATATAAACGCAACTGCCACTCGTACAAACGGTCCTACACGTTGTATTACGGTAGAATCCGTCTGTTTGCATCAAACTACACGGGTTAGGTGCGCGAGCATGACGCCTGGACGCTTCTCTGTCGCGGTATTCCTTGGAGCCCGTATATCCGATTACAGGATATAAACGCAACTGCCACTCGTACAAACGGTCCTACACCGTGTATTACGGTAGAATCCGTCCGTTTGCGTCATACTACACGGGTTAGGTGCGCGAGCATGACGCCTGGACGCTTCTATGTCGCGATATCCCTTGGAGCCCGTATATCCGATTACAGGATATAAACGCAACTGCCACTCGTACAAACGGTCCTACACGTTTCATTACGGTGGAATCCGTCTGTTTGCATCAAACTACACGGGTTACGTGCGCGAGCATGACGCCTGGACGCTTCTATGTCGCGATATTCCTGGGAGCCCATATATTCGATTACAGGATATACACGCAACTGCCACTCGTACAAACGGCCCTACGCATTGTATTACGGTGGAATCCGTCTGTTTGCATCAAACTACACGGGGTTAGGTGCGCGAGTATGACGCCTGGACGCTTCTATGTCGCGATATGCCTGGGAGCCCATATATCCGATTACAGGATATAAACGCAACTGCCACTCGTACAAACGGTCCTACACCGTGTATTACGGTAGTATCCGTCTGTTTGCATCATACTACACGGGTTAGGTGCGCGAGCATGACGCCTGGACGCTTCTATGTCGCGATATGCCTGGGAGCCCATATATCCGATTACAGGATATAAACGCAACTGCCACTCGTACAAACGGTCCTACACCGTGTATTACGGTAGAATCCGTCTGTTTGCGTCATACTACACGGGTTAGGTGCGCGAGCATGACGCCTGGACGCTTCTATGTCGCGATATTCCTTGGAGCCCGTATATCCGATTACAGGATATAAACGCAACTGCCACTCGTACAAACGGTCCTACACGTTTCATTACGGTGGAATCCGTCTGTTTGCATCAAACTACACGGGTTACGTGCGCGAGCATGACGCCTGGACGCTTCTATGTCGCGATATTCCTGGGAGCCCATATATTCGATTACAGGATATACACGCAACTGCCACTCGTACAAACGGCCCTACGCATTGTATTACGGTAGAATCCGTCTGTTTGCATCATACTACACGGCTTAGGTGCGCGAACATGACGCCTGGACGCTTCTATGTCGCGATATTCCTTGGAGCAAGTATATCCGATTACAGGATATAAACGCAACTGCCACTCGTACAAACGGTCCTACACGTTGTATTACGGTAGAATCCGTCTGTTTGCATCAAACTACACGTGTTAGGTGCGCGAGCATGACGCCTGGACGCTTCTCTGTCGCGGTATTCCTTGGAGCCCGTATATCCGATTACAGGATATAAACGCAACTGCCACTCGTACAAACGGTCCTACACCGTGTATTACGGTAGAATCCGTCTGTTTGCGTCATACTACACGGGTTAGGTGCGCGAGCATGACGCCTGGACGCTTCTATGTCGCGATATCCCTTGGAGCCCGTATATCCGATTACAGGATATAAACGCAACTGCCACTCGTACAAACGGTCCTACACGTTTCATTACGGTGGAATCCGTCTGTTTGCATCAAACTACACGGGTTACTTGCGCGAGCATGACGCCTGGACGCTTCTATGTCGCGATATTCCTGGGAGCCAATATATTCGATTACAGGATATACACGCAACTGCCACTCGTACAAACGGCCCTACGCATTGTATTACGGTAGAATCCGTCTGTTTGCATCATACTACACGGCTTAGGTGCGCGAGCATGACGCCTGGACGCTTCTATGTCGCGATATTCCTTGGAGCAAGTATATCCGATTACAGGATATAAACGCAACTGCCACTCGTACAAACGGTCCTACACGTTGTATTACGGTAGAATCCGTCTGTTTGCATCAAACTACACGGGTTAGGTGCGCGAGCATGACGCCTGGACGCTTCTCTGTCGCGGTATTCCTTGGAGCCCGTATATCCGATTACAGGATACAAACGCAACTGCCACTCGTACAAACGGTCCTACACGTTTTATTACGTTAGAATCCGTCTGTTTGCATGAAACTACACGGGTTACATGCGCCAGCATGACGCCTGGGCGCTTCTATGTCGCGATATGCCTGGGAGCCCATATATCCGATTACAGGATATAAACGCAACTGCCACTCGTACAAATGGTCCTACACCGTGTATTACGGTAGAATCCGTCTGTTTGCATCAAACTACACGGGTTAGGTGCGCGAGCATGACGCCTGGACGCTTCTATGTCGCGATATGCCTGGGAGCCCATATATCCGATTTCAGGATATAAACTCAACTGCCACTCGTACAAACGGTCCTACACGTTGTATTACGGTAGAATCCGTCTGTTTGCATGAAACTACACGGGTTACGTGCGCGAGCATGACGCCTGGACGCTTCTATGTCGCGATATGCCTGGGAGCCCATATATCCGATTACAGGATATAAACGCAACTGCCACTCGTACAAACGGTCCTACACCGTGTATTACGGTAGAATCCGTCTGTTTGCATCATACTACACGGGTTAGGTGCGCGAGCATGACGCCTGGACGCTTCTATGTCGCGATATTCCTTGGAGCCTGTATATCCGATTACAGGATATAAACGCAACTGCTACTCGTACAAACGGTCCTACACGTTGTATTACGGTAGAATCCGTCTGTTTGCATCAAACTACACGGGTTAGGTGCGCGAGCATGACGCCTGGACGCTTCTATGTCGCGGTATTCCTTGGAGCCCGTATATCCGATTACAGGATATAAACGCAACTGCCACTCGTACAAACGGTCCTACACGTTTTATTACGTTAGAATCCGTCTGTTTGCATGAAACTACACGGGTTACATGCGCCAGCATGACGCCTGGGCGCTTCTATGTCGCGATATGCCTGGGAGCCCATATATCCGATTACAGGATATAAACTCAACTGCCACTCGTACAAACGGTCCTACACGTTGTATTACGGTAGAATCCGTCTGTTTGCATCAAACTACACGGGTTACATGCGCCAGCATGACGCCTGGGCGCTTCTATGTCGCGATATGCCTGGGAGCCCATATATCCGATTACAGGATATAAACGCAACTGCCACTCGTACAAACGGTCCTACACCGTGTATTACGGCAGAATCCGTCTGTTTGCATCAAACTACACGGGTTAGGTGCGCGAGCATGACGCCTGGACGCTTCTATGTCGCGGTATTCCTTGGAGCCTGTATATCCGATTACAGGATATAAACGCAACTGCCACTCGTACAGACGGTCCTACACGTTGTATTGCTGTAGAATCCGTCTGTTTGCATCAAACTACACGGGTTACATGCGCCAGCATGACGCCTGGGCGCTTCTATGTCGCGATATGCCTGGGAGCCCATATATCCGATTACAGGATATAAACGCAACTGCCACTCGTACAAACGGTCCTACACCGTGTATTACGGTAGAATCCGTCTGTTTGCGTCATACTACACGGGTTAGGTGCGCGAGCATGACGCCTGGACGCTTCTATGTCGCGATATCCCTTGGAGCCCGTATATCCGATTACAGGATATAAACGCAACTGCCACTCGTACAAACGGTCCTACACGTTTCATTACGGTGGAATCCGTCTGTTTGCATCAAACTACACGGGTTACGTGCGCGAGCATGACGCCTGGACGCTTCTATGTCGCGATATTCCTGGGAGCCCATATATTCGATTACAGGATATACACGCAACTGCCACTCGTACAAACGGCCCTACGCATTGTATTACGGTAGAATCCGTCTGTTTGCATCATACTACACGGCTTAGGTGCGCGAGCATGACGCCTGGACGCTTCTATGTCGCGATATTCCTTGGAGCAAGTATATCCGATTACAGGATATAAACGCAACTGCCACTCGTACAAACGGTCCTACACGTTGTATTACGGTAGAATCCGTCTGTTTGCATCAAACTACACGGGTTAGGTGCGCGAGCATGACGCCTGGACGCTTCTCTGTCGCGGTATTCCTTGGAGCCCGTATATCCGATTACAGGATACAAACGCAACTGCCACTCGTACAAACGGTCCTACACGTTTTATTACGTTAGAATCCGTCTGTTTGCATGAAACTACACGGGTTACATGCGCCAGCATGACGCCTGGGCGCTTCTATGTCGCGATATGCCTGGGAGCCCATATATCCGATTACAGGATATAAACGCAACTGCCACTCGTACAAATGGTCCTACACCGTGTATTACGGTAGAATCCGTCTGTTTGCATCAAACTACACGGGTTAGGTGCGCGAGCATGACGCCTGGACGCTTCTATGTCGCGATATTCCTTGGAGCCTGTATATCCGATTACAGGATATAAACGCAACTGCCACTCGTACAAACGGTCCTACACGTTGTATTACGGTAGAATCCGTCTGTTTGCATCAAACTACACGGGTTAGGTGCGCGAGCATGACGCCTGGACGCTTCTATGTCGCGGTATTCCTTGGAGCCCGTATATCCGATTACAGGATATAAACGCAACTGCCACTCGTACAAACGGTCCTACACGTTTTATTACGTTAGAATCCGTCTGTTTGCATGAAACTACACGGGTTACATGCGCCAGCATGACGCCTGGGCGCTTCTATGTCGCGATATGCCTGGGAGCCCATATATCCGATTACAGGATATAAACTCAACTGCCACTCGTACAAACGGTCCTACACGTTGTATTGCGGTAGAATCCGTCTGTTTGCATCAAACTACACGGGTTACATGCGCCAGCATGACGCCTGGGCGCTTCTATGTCGCGATATGCCTGGGAGCCCATATATCCGATTACAGGATATAAACGCAACTGCCACTCGTACAAACGGTCCTACACCGTGTATTACGGCAGAATCCGTCTGTTTGCATCAAACTACACGGGTTAGGTGCGCGAGCATGACGCCTGGACGCTTCTATGTCGCGGTATTCCTTGGAGCCTGTATATCCGATTACAGGATATAAACGCAACTGCCACTCGTACAGACGGTCCTACACGTTGTATTGCTGTAGAATCCGTCTGTTTGCATCAAACTACACGGGTTACATGCGCCAGCATGACGCCTGGGCGCTTCTATGTCGCGATATGCCTGGGAGCCCATATATCCGATTACAGGATATAAACGCAACTGCCACTCGTACAGACGGTCCTACACGTTGTATTGCTGTAGAATCCGTCTGTTTGCATCAAACTACACGGGTTACATGCGCCAGCATGACGCCTGGGCGCTTCTATGTCGCGATATGCCTGGGAGCCCATATATCCGAATACAGGATATACACGCAACTGCCACTCGTACAAACGGCCCTACGCGTTGTATTACGGTAGAATCCGTCTGTTTGCATCAAACTACACGGGTTGTGTGCGCGAGCATGACGCCTGGACGCTTCTATGCCGCGATACGCCTGGGAGCTCATATATCCGATTACAGGATATAAACGCAACAGCCACTCGTACAAACGGTTCTACACGTTGTATTACGATAGAATCCGTCTGTTTGCATCAAACTACACGGGCTAGGTGCGCGAGCGTGACGCCTGGACGCTTCTACGTCGCGATATGCCTGGGAGCCAATATATCCGATTACAGGATATAAACGCAACTGCCACTCGTACAGACGGTCCTACACGTTGTATTGCTGTAGAATCCGTCTGTTTGCATCAAACTACACGGGTTACATGCGCCAGCATGACGCCTGGGCGCTTCTATGTCGCGATATGCCTGGGAGCCCATATATCCGATTACAGGATATAAACGCAACTGCCACTCGTACAGACGGTCCTACACGTTGTATTGCTGTAGAATCCGTCTGTTTGCATCAAACTACACGGGTTACATGCGCCAGCATGACGCCTGGGCGCTTCTATGTCGCGATATGCCTGGGAGCCCATATATCCGAATACAGGATATACACGCAACTGCCACTCGTACAAACGGCCCTACGCGTTGTATTACGGTAGAATCCGTCTGTTTGCATCATACTACACGGGTTAGGTGCGCGAGCATGACGCCTGGACGCTTCTATGTCGCGATATTCCTTGGAGCCTGTATATCCGATTACAGGATATAAACGCAACTGCCACTCGTACAAACGGTCCTACACGTTGTATTACGGTAGAATCCGTCTGTTTGCATCAAACTACACGGGTTAGGTGCGCGAGCATGACGCCTGGACGCTTCTATGTCGCGGTATTCCTTGGAGCCCGTATATCCGATTACAGGATATAAACGCAACTGCCACTCGTACAAACGGTCCTACACGTTTTATTACGTTAGAATCCGTCTGTTTGCATGAAACTACACGGGTTACATGCGCCAGCATGACGCCTGGGCGCTTCTATGTCGCGATATGCCTGGGAGCCCATATATCCGATTACAGGATATAAACTCAACTGCCACTCGTACAAACGGTCCTACACGTTGTATTACGGTAGAATCCGTCTGTTTGCATCAAACTACACGGGTTACATGCGCCAGCATGACGCCTGGGCGCTTCTATGTCGCGATATGCCTGGGAGCCCATATATCCGATTACAGGATATAAACGCAACTGCCACTCGTACAAACGGTCCTACACCGTGTATTACGGTAGAATCCTTCTGTTTGCGTCATACTACACGGGTTAGGTGCGCGAGCATGACGCCTGGACGCTTCTATGTCGCGATATCCCTTGGAGCCCGTATATCCGATTACAGGATATAAACGCAACTGCCACTCGTACAAACGGTCCTACACGTTTCATTACGGTGGAATCCGTCTGTTTGCATCAAACTACACGGGTTACGTGCGCGAGCATGACGCCTGGACGCTTCTATGTCGCGATATTCCTGGGAGCCCATATATTCGATTACAGGATATACACGCAACTGCCACTCGTACAAACGGCCCTACGCATTGTATTACGGTAGAATCCGTCTGTTTGCATCATACTACACGGCTTAGGTGCGCGAGCATGACGCCTGGACGCTTCTATGTCGCGATATTCCTTGGAGCAAGTATATCCGATTACAGGATATAAACGCAACTGCCACTCGTACAAACGGTCCTACACGTTGTATTACGGTAGAATCCGTCTGTTTGCATCAAACTACACGGGTTAGGTGCGCGAGCATGACGCCTGGACGCTTCTCTGTCGCGGTATTCCTTGGAGCCCGTATATCCGATTACAGGATACAAACGCAACTGCCACTCGTACAGACGGTCCTACACGTTGTATTGCTGTAGAATCCGTCTGTTTGCATCAAACTACACGGGTTACATGCGCCAGCATGACGCCTGGGCGCTTCTATGTCGCGATATGCCTGGGAGCCCATATATCCGAATACAGGATATACACGCAACTGCCACTCGTACAAACGGCCCTACGCGTTGTATTACGGTAGAATCCGTCTGTTTGCATCATACTACACGGGTTAGGTGCGCGAGCATGACGCCTGGACGCTTCTATGTCGCGATATTCCTTGGAGCCTGTATATCCGATTACAGGATATAAACGCAACTGCCACTCGTACAAACGGTCCTACACGTTGTATTACGGTAGAATCCGTCTGTTTGCATCAAACTACACGGGTTAGGTGCGCGAGCATGACGCCTGGACGCTTCTATGTCGCGGTATTCCTTGGAGCCCGTATATCCGATTACAGGATATAAACGCAACTGCCACTCGTACAAACGGTCCTACACGTTTTATTACGTTAGAATCCGTCTGTTTGCATGAAACTACACGGGTTACATGCGCCAGCATGACGCCTGGGCGCTTCTATGTCGCGATATGCCTGGGAGCCCATATATCCGATTACAGGATATAAACTCAACTGCCACTCGTACAAACGGTCCTACACGTTGTATTACGGTAGAATCCGTCTGTTTGCATCAAACTACACGGGTTACATGCGCCAGCATGACGCCTGGGCGCTTCTATGTCGCGATATGCCTGGGAGCCCATATATCCGATTACAGGATATAAACGCAACTGCCACTCGTACAAACGGTCCTACACCGTGTATTACGGCAGAATCCGTCTGTTTGCATCAAACTACACGGGTTAGGTGCGCGAGCATGACGCCTGGACGCTTCTATGTCGCGGTATTCCTTGGAGCCTGTATATCCGATTACAGGATATAAACGCAACTGCCACTCGTACAGACGGTCCTACACGTTGTATTGCTGTAGAATCCGTCTGTTTGCATCAAACTACACGGGTTACATGCGCCAGCATGACGCCTGGGCGCTTCTATGTCGCGATATGCCTGGGAGCCCATATATCCGATTACAGGATATAAACGCAACTGCCACTCGTACAAACGGTCCTACACCGTGTATTACGGTAGAATCCGTCTGTTTGCGTCATACTACACGGGTTAGGTGCGCGAGCATGACGCCTGGACGCTTCTATGTCGCGATATCCCTTGGAGCCCGTATATCCGATTACAGGATATAAACGCAACTGCCACTCGTACAAACGGTCCTACACGTTTCATTACGGTGGAATCCGTCTGTTTGCATCAAACTACACGGGTTACGTGCGCGAGCATGACGCCTGGACGCTTCTATGTCGCGATATTCCTGGGAGCCCATATATTCGATTACAGGATATACACGCAACTGCCACTCGTACAAACGGCCCTACGCATTGTATTACGGTAGAATCCGTCTGTTTGCATCATACTACACGGCTTAGGTGCGCGAGCATGACGCCTGGACGCTTCTATGTCGCGATATTCCTTGGAGCAAGTATATCCGATTACAGGATATAAACGCAACTGCCACTCGTACAAACGGTCCTACACGTTGTATTACGGTAGAATCCGTCTGTTTGCATCAAACTACACGGGTTAGGTGCGCGAGCATGACGCCTGGACGCTTCTCTGTCGCGGTATTCCTTGGAGCCCGTATATCCGATTACAGGATACAAACGCAACTGCCACTCGTACAAACGGTCCTACACGTTTTATTACGTTAGAATCCGTCTGTTTGCATGAAACTACACGGGTTACATGCGCCAGCATGACGCCTGGGCGCTTCTATGTCGCGATATGCCTGGGAGCCCATATATCCGATTACAGGATATAAACGCAACTGCCACTCGTACAAATGGTCCTACACCGTGTATTACGGTAGAATCCGTCTGTTTGCATCAAACTACACGGGTTAGGCGCGCGAGCATGACGCCTGGACGCTTCTATGTCGCGATATTCCTTGGAGCCTGTATATCCGATTACAGGATATAAACGCAACTGCCACTCGTACAAACGGTCCTACACGTTGTATTACGGTAGAATCCGTCTGTTTGCATCAAACTACACGGGTTAGGTGCGCGAGCATGACGCCTGGACGCTTCTATGTCGCGGTATTCCTTGGAGCCCGTATATCCGATTACAGGATATAAACGCAACTGCCACTCGTACAAACGGTCCTACACGTTTTATTACGTTAGAATCCGTCTGTTTGCATGAAACTACACGGGTTACATGCGCCAGCATGACGCCTGGGCGCTTCTATGTCGCGATATGCCTGGGAGCCCATATATCCGATTACAGGATATAAACTCAACTGCCACTCGTACAAACGGTCCTACACGTTGTATTACGGTAGAATCCGTCTGTTTGCATCAAACTACACGGGTTACATGCGCCAGCATGACGCCTGGGCGCTTCTATGTCGCGATATGCCTGGGAGCCCATATATCCGATTACAGGATATAAACGCAACTGCCACTCGTACAAACGGTCCTACACCGTGTATTACGGCAGAATCCGTCTGTTTGCATCAAACTACACGGGTTAGGTGCGCGAGCATGACGCCTGGACGCTTCTATGTCGCGGTATTCCTTGGAGCCTGTATATCCGATTACAGGATATAAACGCAACTGCCACTCGTACAGACGGTCCTACACGTTGTATTGCTGTAGAATCCGTCTGTTTGCATCAAACTACACGGGTTACATGCGCCAGCATGACGCCTGGGCGCTTCTATGTCGCGATATGCCTGGGAGCCCATATATCCGATTACAGGATATAAACGCAACTGCCACTCGTACAGACGGTCCTACACGTTGTATTGCTGTAGAATCCGTCTGTTTGCATCAAACTACACGGGTTACATGCGCCAGCATGACGCCTGGGCGCTTCTATGTCGCGATATGCCTGGGAGCCCATATATCCGAATACAGGATATACACGCAACTGCCACTCGTACAAACGGCCCTACGCGTTGTATTACGGTAGAATCCGTCTGTTTGCATCAAACTACACGGGTTGTGTGCGCGAGCATGACGCCTGGACGCTTCTATGCCGCGATACGCCTGGGAGCTCATATATCCGATTACAGGATATAAACGCAACAGCCACTCGTACAAACGGTTCTACACGTTGTATTACGATAGAATCCGTCTGTTTGCATCAAACTACACGGGCTAGGTGCGCGAGCGTGACGCCTGGACGCTTCTACGTCGCGATATGCCTGGGAGCCAATATATCCGATTACAGGATATAAACGCAACTGCCACTCGTACAGACGGTCCTACACGTTGTATTGCTGTAGAATCCGTCTGTTTGCATCAAACTACACGGGTTACATGCGCCAGCATGACGCCTGGGCGCTTCTATGTCGCGATATGCCTGGGAGCCCATATATCCGATTACAGGATATAAACGCAACTGCCACTCGTACAGACGGTCCTACACGTTGTATTGCTGTAGAATCCGTCTGTTTGCATCAAACTACACGGGTTACATGCGCCAGCATGACGCCTGGGCGCTTCTATGTCGCGATATGCCTGGGAGCCCATATATCCGAATACAGGATATACACGCAACTGCCACTCGTACAAACGGCCCTACGCGTTGTATTACGGTAGAATCCGTCTGTTTGCATCAAACTACACGGGTTGTGTGCGCGAGCATGACGCCTGGACGCTTCTATGCCGCGATACGCCTGGGAGCTCATATATCCGATTACAGGATATAAACGCAACAGCCACTCGTACAAACGGTTCTACACGTTGTATTACGATAGAATCCGTCTGTTTGCATCAAACTACACGGGCTAGGTGCGCGAGCGTGACGCCTGGACGCTTCTACGTCGCGATATGCCTGGGAGCCAATATATCCGATTACAGGATATAAACGCAACTGCCACTCGTACAGACGGTCCTACACGTTGTATTGCTGTAGAATCCGTCTGTTTGCATCAAACTACACGGGTTACATGCGCCAGCATGACGCCTGGGCGCTTCTATGTCGCGATATGCCTGGGAGCCCATATATCCGATTACAGGATATAAACACAACTGCCACTCGTACAGACGGTCCTACACGTTGTATTACGTTAGAATCCGTCTGTTTGCATCAAACTACACGGGTTACATGCGCCAGCATGACGCCTGGGCGCTTCTATGTCGCGATACGCCTGGGAGCCCATATATCCGATTACAGGATATAAACGCAACTGCCACTCGTACAAACGGTCCTACACGTTTCATTACGGTGGAATCCGTCTGTTTGCATCAAACTACACGGGTTACGTGCGCGAGCATGACGTCTGGACGCTTCTATGTCGCGATATTCCTGGGAGCCCATATATGCGATTACAGGATATACACGCAACTGCCACTCGTACAAACGGCCCTACGCGTTGTATTACGGTAGAATCCGTCTGTTTGCATCAAACTACACGGGTTATGAGCGCGAGCATGACGCCTGGACGCTTCTATGCCGCGATACGCCTGGGAGCTCATATATCCGATTACAGGATATAAACGCAACAGCCACTCGTACAAACGGTTCTACACGTTGTATTACGATAGAATCCGTCTGTTTGCATCAAACTACACGGGCTAGGTGCGCGAGCGTGACGCCTGGACGCTTCTACGTCGCGATATGCCTGGGAGCCAATATATCCGATTACAGGATATAAACGCAACTGCCACTCGTACAGACGGTCCTACACGTTGTATTGCTGTAGAATCCGTCTGTTTGCATCAAACTACACGGGTTACATGCGCCAGCATGACGCCTGGGCGCTTCTATGTCGCGATATGCCTGGGAGCCCATATATCCGATTACAGGATATAAACACAACTGCCACTCGTACAGACGGTCCTACACGTTGTATTGCTGTAGAATCCGCCTGTTTGCATCAAACTACACGGGTTACATGCGCCAGCATGACGCCTGGGCGCTTCTATGCCGCGATACGCCTGGGAGCTCATATATCCGATTACAGGATATAAACGCAACAGCCACTCGTACAGACGGTCCTACACGTTGTATTGCTGTAGAATCCGTCTGTTTGCATCAAACTACACGGGTTACATGCGCCAGCATGACGCCTGGGCGCTTCTATGCCGCGATACGCCTGGGAGCTCATATATCCGATTACAGGATATAAACGCAACAGCCACTCGTACAAACGGTTCTACACGTTGTATTACGATAGAATCCGTCTGTTTGCATCAAACTACACGGGCTAGGTGCGCGAGCGTGACGCCTGGATGCTTCTACGTCGCGATATGCCTGGGAGCCAATATATCCGATTACAGGATATAAACGCAACTGCCCCTCGTACAGGCGGTCCTACACGTTGTATTGCTGTAGAATCCGTCCGTTTGCATCAAACTACACGGGCTAGGTGCGCGAGCGTGACGCCTGGACGCTTCTACGTCGCGATATGCCTGGGAGCCAATATATCCGATTACAGGATATAAACGCAACTGCCACTCGTACAGACGGTCCTACACGTTGTATTGCTGTAGAATCCGTCTGTTTGCATCAAACTACACGGGTTACATGCGCCAGCATGACGCCTGGGCGCTTCTATGTCGCGATATGCCTGGGAGCCCATATATCCGATTACAGGATATAAACACAACTGCCACTCGTACAGACGGTCCTACACGTTGTATTACGTTAGAATCCGTCTGTTTGCATCAAACTACACGGGTTACATGCGCCAGCATGACGCCTGGGCGCTTCTATGTCGCGATATGCCTGGGAGCCCATATATCCGATTACAGGATATAAACGCAACTGCCACTCGTACAAACGGTCCTACACGTTTCATTACGGTGGAATCCGTCTGTTTGCATCAAACTACACGGGTTACGTGCGCGAGCATGACGTCTGGACGCTTCTATGTCGCGATATTCCTGGGAGCCCATATATGCGATTACAGGATATACACGCAACTGCCACTCGTACAAACGGCCCTACGCGTTGTATTACGGTAGAATCCGTCTGTTTGCATCAAACTACACGGGTTATGAGCGCGAGCATGACGCCTGGACGCTTCTATGCCGCGATACGCCTGGGAGCTCATATATCCGATTACAGGATATAAACGCAACAGCCACTCGTACAAACGGTTCTACACGTTGTATTACGATAGAATCCGTCTGTTTGCATCAAACTACACGGGCTAGGTGCGCGAGCATGACGCCTGGACGCTTCTATGTCGCGGTATTCCTTGGAGCCTGTATATCCGATTACAGGATATAAACGCAACTGCCACTCGTACAGACGGTCCTACACGTTGTATTGCTGTAGAATCCGTCTGTTTGCATCAAACTACACGGGTTACATGCGCCAGCATGACGCCTGGGCGCTTCTATGTCGCGATATGCCTGGGAGCCCATATATCCGATTACAGGATATAAACGCAACTGCCACTCGTACAAACGGTCCTACACCGTGTATTACGGTAGAATCCGTCTGTTTGCGTCATACTACACGGGTTAGGTGCGCGAGCATGACGCCTGGACGCTTCTATGTCGCGATATCCCTTGGAGCCCGTATATCCGATTACAGGATATAAACGCAACTGCCACTCGTACAAACGGTCCTACACGTTTCATTACGGTGGAATCCGTCTGTTTGCATCAAACTACACGGGTTACGTGCGCGAGCATGACGCCTGGACGCTTCTATGTCGCGATATTCCTGGGAGCCCATATATTCGATTACAGGATATACACGCAACTGCCACTCGTACAAACGGCCCTACGCATTGTATTACGGTAGAATCCGTCTGTTTGCATCATACTACACGGCTTAGGTGCGCGAGCATGACGCCTGGACGCTTCTATGTCGCGATATTCCTTGGAGCAAGTATATCCGATTACAGGATATAAACGCAACTGCCACTCGTACAAACGGTCCTACACGTTGTATTACGGTAGAATCCGTCTGTTTGCATCAAACTACACGGGTTAGGTGCGCGAGCATGACGCCTGGACGCTTCTCTGTCGCGGTATTCCTTGGAGCCCGTATATCCGATTACAGGATACAAACGCAACTGCCACTCGTACAAACGGTCCTACACGTTTTATTACGTTAGAATCCGTCTGTTTGCATGAAACTACACGGGTTACATGCGCCAGCATGACGCCTGGGCGCTTCTATGTCGCGATATGCCTGGGAGCCCATATATCCGATTACAGGATATAAACGCAACTGCCACTCGTACAAATGGTCCTACACCGTGTATTACGGTAGAATCCGTCTGTTTGCATCAAACTACACGGGTTAGGTGCGCGAGCATGACGCCTGGACGCTTCTATGTCGCGATATTCCTTGGAGCCTGTATATCCGATTACAGGATATAAACGCAACTGCCACTCGTACAAACGGTCCTACACGTTGTATTACGGTAGAATCCGTCTGTTTGCATCAAACTACACGGGTTAGGTGCGCGAGCATGACGCCTGGACGCTTCTATGTCGCGGTATTCCTTGGAGCCCGTATATCCGATTACAGGATATAAACGCAACTGCCACTCGTACAAACGGTCCTACACGTTTTATTACGTTAGAATCCGTCTGTTTGCATGAAACTACACGGGTTACATGCGCCAGCATGACGCCTGGGCGCTTCTATGTCGCGATATGCCTGGGAGCCCATATATCCGATTACAGGATATAAACTCAACTGCCACTCGTACAAACGGTCCTACACGTTGTATTGCGGTAGAATCCGTCTGTTTGCATCAAACTACACGGGTTACATGCGCCAGCATGACGCCTGGGCGCTTCTATGTCGCGATATGCCTGGGAGCCCATATATCCGATTACAGGATATAAACGCAACTGCCACTCGTACAAACGGTCCTACACCGTGTATTACGGCAGAATCCGTCTGTTTGCATCAAACTACACGGGTTAGGTGCGCGAGCATGACGCCTGGACGCTTCTATGTCGCGGTATTCCTTGGAGCCTGTATATCCGATTACAGGATATAAACGCAACTGCCACTCGTACAGACGGTCCTACACGTTGTATTGCTGTAGAATCCGTCTGTTTGCATCAAACTACACGGGTTACATGCGCCAGCATGACGCCTGGGCGCTTCTATGTCGCGATATGCCTGGGAGCCCATATATCCGATTACAGGATATAAACGCAACTGCCACTCGTACAGACGGTCCTACACGTTGTATTGCTGTAGAATCCGTCTGTTTGCATCAAACTACACGGGTTACATGCGCCAGCATGACGCCTGGGCGCTTCTATGTCGCGATATGCCTGGGAGCCCATATATCCGAATACAGGATATACACGCAACTGCCACTCGTACAAACGGCCCTACGCGTTGTATTACGGTAGAATCCGTCTGTTTGCATCAAACTACACGGGTTGTGTGCGCGAGCATGACGCCTGGACGCTTCTATGCCGCGATACGCCTGGGAGCTCATATATCCGATTACAGGATATAAACGCAACAGCCACTCGTACAAACGGTTCTACACGTTGTATTACGATAGAATCCGTCTGTTTGCATCAAACTACACGGGCTAGGTGCGCGAGCGTGACGCCTGGACGCTTCTACGTCGCGATATGCCTGGGAGCCAATATATCCGATTACAGGATATAAACGCAACTGCCACTCGTACAGACGGTCCTACACGTTGTATTGCTGTAGAATCCGTCTGTTTGCATCAAACTACACGGGTTACATGCGCCAGCATGACGCCTGGGCGCTTCTATGTCGCGATATGCCTGGGAGCCCATATATCCGATTACAGGATATAAACGCAACTGCCACTCGTACAGACGGTCCTACACGTTGTATTGCTGTAGAATCCGTCTGTTTGCATCAAACTACACGGGTTACATGCGCCAGCATGACGCCTGGGCGCTTCTATGTCGCGATATGCCTGGGAGCCCATATATCCGAATACAGGATATACACGCAACTGCCACTCGTACAAACGGCCCTACGCGTTGTATTACGGTAGAATCCGTCTGTTTGCATCATACTACACGGGTTAGGTGCGCGAGCATGACGCCTGGACGCTTCTATGTCGCGATATTCCTTGGAGCCTGTATATCCGATTACAGGATATAAACGCAACTGCCACTCGTACAAACGGTCCTACACGTTGTATTACGGTAGAATCCGTCTGTTTGCATCAAACTACACGGGTTAGGTGCGCGAGCATGACGCCTGGACGCTTCTATGTCGCGGTATTCCTTGGAGCCCGTATATCCGATTACAGGATATAAACGCAACTGCCACTCGTACAAACGGTCCTACACGTTTTATTACGTTAGAATCCGTCTGTTTGCATGAAACTACACGGGTTACATGCGCCAGCATGACGCCTGGGCGCTTCTATGTCGCGATATGCCTGGGAGCCCATATATCCGATTACAGGATATAAACTCAACTGCCACTCGTACAAACGGTCCTACACGTTGTATTACGGTAGAATCCGTCTGTTTGCATCAAACTACACGGGTTACATGCGCCAGCATGACGCCTGGGCGCTTCTATGTCGCGATATGCCTGGGAGCCCATATATCCGATTACAGGATATAAACGCAACTGCCACTCGTACAAACGGTCCTACACCGTGTATTACGGTAGAATCCTTCTGTTTGCGTCATACTACACGGGTTAGGTGCGCGAGCATGACGCCTGGACGCTTCTATGTCGCGATATCCCTTGGAGCCCGTATATCCGATTACAGGATATAAACGCAACTGCCACTCGTACAAACGGTCCTACACGTTTCATTACGGTGGAATCCGTCTGTTTGCATCAAACTACACGGGTTACGTGCGCGAGCATGACGCCTGGACGCTTCTATGTCGCGATATTCCTGGGAGCCCATATATTCGATTACAGGATATACACGCAACTGCCACTCGTACAAACGGCCCTACGCATTGTATTACGGTAGAATCCGTCTGTTTGCATCATACTACACGGCTTAGGTGCGCGAGCATGACGCCTGGACGCTTCTATGTCGCGATATTCCTTGGAGCAAGTATATCCGATTACAGGATATAAACGCAACTGCCACTCGTACAAACGGTCCTACACGTTGTATTACGGTAGAATCCGTCTGTTTGCATCAAACTACACGGGTTAGGTGCGCGAGCATGACGCCTGGACGCTTCTCTGTCGCGGTATTCCTTGGAGCCCGTATATCCGATTACAGGATACAAACGCAACTGCCACTCGTACAGACGGTCCTACACGTTGTATTGCTGTAGAATCCGTCTGTTTGCATCAAACTACACGGGTTACATGCGCCAGCATGACGCCTGGGCGCTTCTATGTCGCGATATGCCTGGGAGCCCATATATCCGAATACAGGATATACACGCAACTGCCACTCGTACAAACGGCCCTACGCGTTGTATTACGGTAGAATCCGTCTGTTTGCATCATACTACAC